>VWZF01006871.1:56407-111120 GCA_013396755.1 Sclerurus mexicanus | reverse complement strand
CTGCCCGGTGTGGGACAGCCCTGGCCTTTGGACACAGCCGGGGCCCCGCCGCCATCCCCGCGGCATTCAGCATGCAGGTTTTAGAGCGCTGCTGGAGCCGCGGGGGAGCTCTGTCCGTGCTGATCGCTCCTGGTCCGGCTGCAAGGTAACTCTGCCTCGGGGGCTGGGACTGCCTCGGTAACGCCGGTGGTACTTTCGCGAGAGTGATTAATTACTGCGCTGGTCAGTGTGAAAACATACTAGCCAGTTAGAGACAGAACAGCCTCCTGCATTGGGAAAACAACATCTTCGGCAGGCTCACAGCTACCGTAAGTATAGCTGTGAGATTGCTCAGGGACTTTCCCTGGCTGGGCTGTCCTGTTCCCCACACAGAAACCAAGGCCGCTGCTTGCCAAGTCTGTGTACATCGCGGTGTGTTTTCCTCAGTCTATTTTTTTTTTCTCCTTTATGCATGAGTAAGATTTTAATTTTAGCAGAAGTTCTGGTAGGCTTCTGTGGGCCCGCTGGAGGAAGGCGCTGGTATTTTCATTCCTCGGTGTGAAGGCAGGGAGGTCTGTCCGAGCTCTGCTGGCAAGGCCGCGGTCAGAGGGCTGGCACAGGCCTGGCTGGCACTTCACAGAGGAGTGACTGAGAAGGGAACACTGGGGGCCAGCGTGCATGGGCAGGCACCCACCACTCACACAGGCTGGTCTGGGAGTGACTCAGACCCTGGTACAATTCACCCAGGTTTGACCGTGCCCATGGCAGGACGGGAAGGCCCCCAGGTCCCACTCCTGCGCTGATGTGGCTCTGTGCAAGCAGCACTTGTTAACAAGCATGAAACAATACTTACACCTTTTGCTGCTCTGATGGGCTGGCATCTGCCTGGTTTGAAGAGGAATCTCACTAAGCAGAGCAATCCATCCAAAGGCCGAATTTCCTCCATGTTGTGCTTCTCCAATACTACTGCAAGGGGCTCCTCTCTGTGAGCAGAATGATCTTTGGATGGGTTTAACCACAGTGAAACAGCCAGCTAAGCTGATCTCACCAGTCCTAATAAGGAGCCCAGGCACCCATTCCAATGTCTGGTGTGAAAGCAGAGAGAAAATAGCACAGGGTTTCTCTTGACTCCTACGCCACTGACCTATTCAGGAGTCCAAAAGACACCCCTGCCTGCTCTGTTTATTTGTTTGCCCAGCCCTTGTACACTTCTCTTTATTCACCAACACTGGCTCGTTTGGCAGCCTCTACTGACAGCTTCAGCTCACCACCCTGCACTAATTCTGTGGTGTTAAAAATACACATTTTTCCAAGTGAGACACCAAGCAAATACAAGGAATGGCTCTCCTCTAGTTGACAGCATGTTTGCTTTGTCCCACGCCTTTGTTTTGGGAGATGCTGTTTTCGTAGAAAATGAGTGCAGAGCTGGGTAAGTCTAGCTCAGCTCTTTCTAAGTATATTTTCTGGGGATTATCGTGTTGGCTGAAAAACAGGCTGCTTCTCACAGCCAAAAAAACGTGAACTGAAAATGAGGTCAAGAGCCATTGATTATGAGGTGAGCAGAGGCCTTTCAATTGGGATTGGCCACAGTGCTGTAGAATGGCTATTACTGGTCAGACACTTCCTGAAAGGCTCAACAACTCCCAGGGAGTGCTGTCAGGAGCTAAAATTACCAACATTTCTGTGGGGTTTTAAAAGTAATTCTTACTCTGTTCCATCAGCCACTGAATCAGTGGTGACCAATATTTTTCCCTATATTGGTGCAAGGGGAAATAACCAGAAGAATAGTCAACGAGCTATTTATAAAGATGTATTGCAATGCACACTCATCTGCTCCTGATGAGAGGGTCTGGTCACCAGCAAAACCATGAGGGATTAGAGGAAAAAATGGCTTTGTGTTTTGTTTTGTGCTTTGAATGTTATCTACAACATCTGACTTAATGCTGTTCCAACATCTGTGGGCTGCAGAAAGTTTAATCATTAAGCACTGATCTCCTATTTTCAGTTGTTATGTGCTTTATTGGTATGGTGGTCTTGTAACACTTCAAAAATATTTGGAAATATTTAGGAATTTTTTTCTTTAATGAAAATAAATATTGCTTTCAGTAGGAATAGAAAACCCTTTGTGCTGTCTGAAGCTGAAAATCCCTTGCAACACTAAACTAATTTGCACTCCTCTCTCTGATTTATCTTAGACAGTCACTTCTTTTTGCATCCTTGTTGGGTAGTTCAATTTATATCCATCTTTAAAAGTAACTCTTTTATCCATTCAGGTAGGAACTGGTTACACCAGGTAGACATTGCCATGGTGCTGATAAAGAAGCAGTGCCAGGTTTTGGCCATGGCTGGGACCTCTCTAAGTGGGGGATCAGGCTACTGAGGGCCCTGCTGTGCTTCGTGTTTGTGCACACTCAGATTTATTGAAGAACAAATAAAAGTGCCATTGGCCTCCAGCATATCATGTTCTGGTGATTAGTATGTGGTTGTGCTTGAGCTTGGGATGAATAACCACCCAGAGCAACTCGCTCCCTCTCACTGAAGAATTTCCTCTCCAAGCCCAGGTGTGTCTCTGCCAAAGCTCGCCTGAAATGGGTTTATGGTGGCTTTGTGGTCTCCAGGCTGTGGAGTGTTCTCATGATGAGGTGGAGAGGCATGGATGGTCCCTGGGGTTTGCTGTGGGATATACACCAGAAGTGTCATCTTGTATCTACAGGTCAGTAATCAGGGCTGCCTGTTACCTCTGCTGTTGGGGGATACAGGATCGACCAAAGCAGCTGTGACCAAACCCCAGAACTAGGTCCCTCTGTCTTGGTCCCTTTGTCTCCTTCCCTCTTACTCAGCTGGGACATGGGGCTGAGACTGATTGCAGCTCTGTGAGCCCACTAAGCATGTATGCACACATGTAAATTATATGGTGATCCAGAGGCCTCCTCCAGACAGCCTTCTGAAAAAAATGACTTCATATAGGAAAGACGTGTTTTTCACGTCTGGCTCTCGAACATTGTTTTTCAGTTACATGGTACTTTCTGCAATTAGCAACAAAAATTCAGGCACAAGAATATAGTGTATGTTTGTTCCATGAAGAGCTGGGACCATTTTGATATTTTGAAAAAAAAAGAAAAAAAGAAAATAAAAAAAAATGAAAAGCTCATTTAATACCAGCCCAGCTATTTATACTTCTTGCACAAACTTAAACATAACAAAAAGTGCAACATAACTCATGAAGCAAAGGAGCGTCTCTGCCAAGTGTAATATTTGTGTTTGGAAACATGGTCTATATTGTATGAAGCAGTAGCTTTCTAGCTGCCTCCAAGGTTTCTTTTGGCTGATGTTTATCCAAACAGCCTTGCTCTTCATTCATTTTAATGGCTGAAAGGGAGCTGAGTGTTTTTGCACGGTGAGACTGGCACAGCTCAGCCCCTGCTCCTTCAGCTGGCACCCTGTGGCAATCCTGGCCATGGCACGACGTGCACGGCCCCTGTGCTGCCACTCCTCCACTGCATCCCAACACTTTGCACACGGGTGTCTCCTCACCTGCCTTTGATTTTGCCCTATGTGTCCTGCAGATCCAGCAGGGTGGGAACAAGTCGCAGCACCCTTGTTTAAAGGAGGCACAGCCCTTTGCTGTCGTGGCCATGGGTAACGTGAGCAAACCCCCTGGATGTGGGAGAAGCACCAGCGGGAACTCTGGAATTGGGAAACGTCCATGGGGTCCTGCTCTGAAGATGACAGTGGTCAGGTAGAGAGTGAGAAATGTGTTCTCCTTGCTTTTTAACTGCCTCATCCTGTAAAATTTGGGCACTGCCTTGCCTCATATGTCCTTGTTGCTCTCTTCCCCTGTAGAAGAGATTAGCAAATATTCCCAGCTCTTTATTCCCCTCTTCGAGTTCTCTCTTTAAAATAATAATTATAAATAATTATAATTATTATTAATAATATTAATCTTCATCAAATCCAATAGAGATACTGTCT
Organism: Sclerurus mexicanus; assembly: GCA_013396755.1. Lineage (NCBI taxonomy): Eukaryota > Metazoa > Chordata > Aves > Passeriformes > Furnariidae > Sclerurus > Sclerurus mexicanus. The sequence goes on along the minus strand of VWZF01006871.1, from coordinate 107,169 downwards.
AGACTACCAGACTGCATTTAAGCCATATCCCTTGCGCAAGCTGAATTAATTTAGGGACATACAGATGAAATTAAGCACACACCTAAATGCCTGCAGGACAAGCTTTGCAAATCCATGCCCTGAGGAGCCCAACACATCAGGATGATTTCAAGGAGCTTCTAAAACACAAAATAGCAAACTTTTGGTAATGATGCATTTAGGAATAAGGTGCAATTGCTACAGAAAGCAGCAGGAGCAGGGAGCGGAGAAGATACAAGTCATTCAAATGTGAGTGGAAGAGGAATCTTAATAATGGAAACTTTGTAATAAACAAAGGCCAAGCCATGTTTATCTCTCTGCTTTTCCCATCTGTCAGTTATATAGCACGTTCCTGTCGGCCTCTCTGCTCCGGACACTATCACAGCAGCCATTTCTTCATGTGGATGAGTTGTTCCTGAAAAATGCAGCTGGCACAGACCACTCTTATTTTTTACACAAGGAATGCAGGTCTTCCTGTTCCACATATTTTTCTTCAATGAGCGTAGTTATTGTTGTCACTGGGAGGAAAATCCTCTGTCTGTCTGCTAAAATACTTGAGAGGGGGAGATAAAGCATGAAATCTTTTTGTTGTGGCTGAGGATTTCCTCTGCAAGGCTCCACTTCAGTGATTCACGGCTCTTTTCCAGAAGAAATGCAAAGCTGGGATGAGTATTACTTACGATTTGCAGTGCTGGGCTAAATCCATGGCTGGTGTAACTCAGATATTCTCCAGCACCTCTGAGGGAGATTTCGGCTGGCTGGATTGATGAGCAGAACTCCATTCTGTGCCACCTCATCATTCTGCTCTGGGCTCAGGGATGTGCCCTTGTGCTGCCTTGGGAGGGCTCCTAGGTGCTTTTGGTGCTGAGGGGCATTGACAGGGATGGGGACATCATTTGTGCCATCCCATTTGGAGTTTCCATGGCAAAGCTCAAGGCATTACCTGGAAAATTCTCTTCAGAAGTCACCTGCCAATCCGTATCACAGCATGGAGTCTCCTTCTGTGGTTTTTCTCTTTTAGTGCAAGAAAACTCTGCAGCTGATGGAATACTAATAAATTTTGGCAGGAAAACAGAGGCAAGTGTTCTGATTTTTCTCTAAAGTTAGAGCTATTGTTCATGTGGGCAATTTTTGTGTATGAAATGAAGGCAGAGATCTGTGTTTTGGGGGACAGCCACACTGTGGATAAGTGCAAAGGAATTCTGCCACAGCTTTGCCATGAATTATATGTTGTCTGAAGGATTTAACAATATCCCAAAGTTCATCGAGAACAGGAACACTCATTTTCCTATCTTTTCCTGCCAGCAAAATGAACAAGCGATTTAGCTTCCTTAAAGAAATTCCAGCCGGTAGCTGTGCCAGCTCTGTCTTCCTCATGTTCGTGTGCGTTCGCTTTGTTCCTGAGGCCCAGATGGATTTCTGAAAATGGCACGGCGTTGCCAAAACGCATCTGAAGACACATATCATCAGTATGCACAAATTGTAAAGAATGCAGCCCCTGGAGCGATGGGTGATTTCATCAAAAGTGACTTTCCAGCTACGCTGAAACCTTTCATGTCTCTTGTGCAATCTGCAATGCTAAAGCAAACAATTCCAGTGCCAGATTGTCATAAGGATCTGAATGCTTGAGCTTATTAAAGGGCCACAATCTTATCAAATCAGAGAAGATATGAAGTCTCAAAGAAGATTAAGCTGCTATAAATACACCCAGGTAGATATAATTGGTTTCTCTCCCCTACAGATAAAACCCTGAAACACTCAAACACTTTTATACTTCTTGAGGATTTTTAATTAAAGCACCCAGGTCTACTTGCCAAATCTTTGGTTTTCTGGAGCCCTTGAGCCACATTTTTTTGGTGTAGTGCTGTGCTTCTGGTGGCACCCAGGGAGTTTTTTCACCTGGGAAAGAGGAGATTTGGGATTTTTGATGGAGTGTTATTGCCTATTTATTTGTTGTTGTTGTGGACGTGGCAGCCTATATAGTGTTAGATGATGAAAATAATAAAAAAAACTAAACAGCAAAATGGGTTCTGGCTGAGTTATGGATAGTTTTCCAAAGGGTGTATTGGCACCAGGGGTGTGTGATCTGAGGTATGCACTGATTGTGGAACAAGTGCAGGAGTGTGCACTGGGACAAAAATGTGTCCCCAAAAAGCAAAAAGAAATGAGGAAATGAGAACAAGAGAGAAAGTGCAAGGAGATGTAAGAGTAAGAGCCTGGAGCAGTGAGAACCTCCACATCCATCGAGGGTGGCTGTAAAGAGCAAGGGAAGGCATCTGTGTCTGCCACCCATAGAAAAGCAGTGGGAAATAGAAAGGGAGAAGGCATATGCAAAATCTTAGTGGTGAGACCTCCATCAGCAGAAACTTCTCCATATATATGGAAAAAATCTGTACTAGAAACAGTGTTTGACTTGCTTTAAGGCAGGACAATGCACCAGACCTCCTGGAGCCCAGTTTTCCCCTCCTCAGCAGCACTGCTGCAGCCACTGACTGCTGACATGGTGCCATTTTCTAGTGTAGTGTCTGAAAGGAGGCAGCATCTCAACATGGGGATCTGGATATGGTGCCTGCATTTTTCCCCGCTCTGTCCTTTGCCAGGCTTTGGGAACAAAACTTAAATGCCCGTCAAGTTTCAAGACAACAAATTAAGTAGGTCACATCATAACTTTTCCAGCCTATTTATTTTAAAAGAGTAAACCAGTGATGAATTCCGTACAGCCTGTCTCTTTCAGTAAGGGCAACATCTCCTCTCCAACTCAATTTACGGTGTTAGAAGGTCGGTATTTTCATGGCACTTCTCTTTGACTTAAAAGGAGATTTTTATGAAGACACTTCAGTCACTTTCTTTCTTCTATGTTTTTTTTAAACAAATTAGGAAGGTTTTTTGTGTTCAAAGGCAGTGCTTATATTCTGGTTGGAAACTTCTTTTTTTTTGCCCTTGCTGAGGATTTCAGCTGGATCAGCTTCCTGAATTGCATTGCTGAATTAACACCAGGGTGAACGCAAAGGCTGGCAGGAGAGAGGCAGTGAGCACATCTGGCTGGAGGCAGGGGGTAAGGAAAAGACACAGTCTGAGCGAGGAGAACAAAGGGGATCCAACCCCTGGTCACTTTCCCGAGGGTCTACCTACCCCACCAAAGGCACTCACAGCCGTGGGGTGGAAACTTGTGAGCGATGGCAACGCAAAGGCACAGCTGTCCCTGGAGCTGATTTTAAACTGTAGCCTTTGTTTTCTTTCCAGATCCTGTGGGGAAACGAGCAGGTTCCTCTCTGAGGCTGAGACATCTCTGCCACAGCGGCAGCAGCACCTGCAGGTGTTTGCTCCCCCTTTCCTCTCCCCTGGTGCCGCTCCATGGGCATCCTTATTTTTTCCAAGCATCAGCCAGTGCAGAAGGGAGGCAGGATCCCGTCCTGGCCAGTGGCCGCCTGTCCTGCAGTGGCCCCCGTGGTCAGGCAGGTGTTTAATCCCAGCGAAGGCTTTGCAGTCTGCTGAGCAGAGGGGTCAGGGAAACGCTGCCCAGCTGGAGCCAGGACATGCTGCAGCCCTTGCTTCCGTACGCTCTGCATCCCGCTGCCCGCTGGGAAGGTGTCCTGTGCCAGCAGCTTCTGTTGGGGGAGCTTTAGGGGCACTCATACCTCTTCCCCTTCCTTCTCCATTTCCTAATTTATCTTTTAAAAGGAGCTGGGGGGACAGACTGTGTGCCTGAGCCCTGTCTGGCACCAGGTGGGAAGTGGTGGACGGGGCTATGCCCCAACGTGTGCCCATCCGAAGGGCTTTGCCAGACCCCAGCAATCCCCCATGAAGGAAGTGCCTGTCCCGTGTGCTTTCATCATACGTGTGCTTACACAACTGGCTTTGTGACTCACCCTTTTGGCTTCTACAATTGCATTTAATAAACTGAAGGCTGAGGTTTCACCCCACAGAGAACAAAGCCCTCCTGGATGCAGGACGACATATCATCTGTGAGCGGCACATTCCCGAGAGCTGCTGGGAGCAAATGCCTGCACTGGCCGCGTCCACCCCGTTCCCTGCTCTGTGAGGCACAGAGGATCTGTCTGTGCTGCAGTGTTTAACGTGGACAGTGGACAGTGTTTAACGTGGGCACAGGCTTCTTTCTGCCTTGCACAGCCTGGTGGCTGCTCAGTTTCTGTCTAAACTGCTGGGGAGTATGAGGCACAATCACTGAAATCTTAGGAAATACCAGCATTGAAACCACTTATGTTTCAGTGATCTTTCCTAGTGGTGCTTAAGCCTCAAGAAATAACATGGAGACCTATGGGAAAAGGGATTTACAGTCAGGTCCCAGTTTTGCCATAGCCTTTCCTCTCTGACTTTAGCCAGATTAATTCTCTTAACACCATGAGTTTCCCTAAAAATCATGGGGATAATATTAATTTACACGCTTTAAAACTATGGGGAAATCAGGTAAGAAATACTTGTTGAGCTAAGATTTCCAAGAGGGATTTAGAGAGGTTTTGCAATGTGGCATAGAATTCTGAGTTCTGAGTATGGAGAGCATTGCAAACCACACTGGGTATGGTTGTGTTCCTGCTGCCCAAGTGTTCTGGTCCCTCCCAAGGGTGTGTAGGGCCTGCCAGTGGCTCATAAGAAGCATCAATAGATCATTGATTTTGGTTTTAATATAATGAGAAAGGCTGTGTTAGTGGAAAGGCCCCAGCTCCTTCCCCAGTGGGTCTGGAAATTCTGCCTGTGGTGAAGGGCTTGGTTGTATTCAGTCAAAGGTTGGACTTGATGATCTTGGAGGTCTTTTCTAGCCTTAATGATTCTAGGATTCTATGAATGCTCTCAGGAAGGGCTTTGCTGTATGGGTATAGTTAAGCTATAGCCACTATAGGCTCCTGGAGCCCTTTGGTTAGTGCCAACAACCAAGTGATGAATTTGAGTTACCATTGCCTATGGTTATAGGCAAGTTCCTCTGCATCGGAGCATTAAAAGCCTCACCCATATGAGACCAAGACCAGCACAGCCTTCCTGTCTGCTCAGGCTTTGAGCTCTTTGTCTACAGCATCAGTTCCAGCTGGCTTTGGCAGTAGGGCTGCTTGGCCATGGGACCCTCAAATGGTCCCAGTTAGCTATGGTCTGGTTAGCAGTGGTGCCTGGAGAGCCAATGCTCTTTGCTTCCCAGGGACAGTGCAAAGTGTGCCGTGTTTCGTTGGCCATTTCCTAAGTTTTCCTCCCTCAATGAACCCGTCTCACCTTTCTCTCTGAATTTCTTTCATTGCCAGGGCACGGTGCAGTGTGGACGTGCAGGTGAGGAGCTCCAGCTCCAGGTGAAGGGGACTGGTGTGTTGACAGGAGACATCTGCCCAAGGAGGGCACAGGAGCAGGGAGGCCAGATAGTGCTTTGTTTTTGTTATAGACTCCTCTATGACCACCAACAGCTCTGGAAACTGCCCTCTATTTCCCGTTCATTGCTTCCTAAGCCATTTGCTTTGCAGAACTGTTGCAGAGTTTGATTCACAAAAGTGCTCTGAGGCCTTGGGTGTGAAATACTATGACAAAAGAAGGCATTCCAGCTCTTTATTGCATCGCACATTTTAAATCATGGAAAATTGCACTAAAATACAGTAAATTTAGCATAAAAAGGACTGCTTTCCAATTGCCTGTCAGGATCCCTTCAGCCTCATAACTATTTCCGTGTGAAGCAATGACTGTAATGCCTGTTGATAGTTGTTTGTTCCCTTGTTGTCTCGAAGTTGCTGGAAGCAATTTACAAGTTACTCTTGCTTAATGTCTAGGAAGAGAAGGGGACGGAAAATGTTTACTTCTTTCTTCTTGGTAAAGAGTTGATTCCTGAAACAACAGGCTGGGATGATTTGAGCCTTGCCATTGGCTTGGGGGGGTGAAGGCTCTGGCCCTTTGTGTCCCCAGCACTGGCAGTGGGAGGCACTGAGCAGAAATGTGGGTGTCAGGCCCAAGTTCCCATTGCTGTGCCTTTGTGTTTGTGCTATTCCCATTAAGGAGAAGGTTAATGTGGAAAGAGACATTATCTGAAGGACAGGATCATTTGCTATTTGGTACCATGTGTTAGTACAGAGTATCTTTCCCTCCATTCCCACTCATCCAAGCCCCTCTCACTCTGGCTGTGCCACTCTCCCTTTACTGCCAAACCCAGCATTTTGCTCACCTTGAGCAGATCTGGAGACAATATTCAAACACTTTTTTGATCAGCCAGGGTTTGTTTTTGCACATTATCTTCGTGTATACTTGTCTCTTCATTGATTGGCAAGGGTGGATGGGACCCTAAGCAGCCTGGTCTGGGGGTGACATTCCTTTCCATGGCAAGGGGATTGGAACTAGATTATCCCTAAAGTCCTTTCCAACCCAAACCATCCTATGATTCTGTGACTGAGGAATGGCATTTGGGGCTGCAATGACAGAGTTTCTGAGAGCTTTTTAAGCCACATGCTCCCTTCACAACCTGCCCAGGGATGACAAGTAATGCTGTGGGGAAGATGTGATCATCTCCCGGGGACTGCACAGCTCCTGCAGCACTGAAAACATCACAATTTGTTCTTTCTGACTTCCTGCAGACGGTCTAATTATATGAAAAAGCATCGCGCTCCATTTGGTCAAAAGATGTATTCTGAGCTAAGTTTACCTAATGCTTTCCTGATTTGTGTGGTTTTTGCTCTTTTTTTTCTCCCCCCCCCCTTAAGCTGGACAGCAATGTGATCTTAGTCCAGCAATCAAACATGAAAGAAAGCCCATATGTATAAAGTACCCTCCTCATGCTGGAACTTATCCAAAACAGACAAATTGTCTTCATACAGGAGGTCTGGATTTGCCTCTTCCCATTAAAGAAAGAGAAATCTGGCATGAGAAGTGTCTCGGGATAAGTCAGGGCATTGCAGTGGCCATTGTCAGTGGTGCTGAGCTGTGCTGCCAGACCTGAGAGCCCAGGGATGAAGTGAAACCTGTGCCACGTGTGACCGTGTTTGTGCAGAGCTGACACAGGGCAATTAAGTGGTGGGATGGGGGCTGTCACTTGTCCCCTGTGCCCTGGGGTGAGTAGCAAACATATTGGGCTCATGTCTTTCAGAGAAGGCTTTCAAACCTTGTCTACACCTGGCTTGACCTGGAAATCTCAGCCAGTGGGTAGGAAAGCTGGGAGTGCTGGCACAAAGAAGGACCTGGCAGCTTCTGGTAGTTTTGGGTGTGCAGTGACATGGTGGTTGTCATTGAGCTGGGGGGAGATCACAGTGCTGCTCTTTCCCTGCTGTGTTTTGCTGCCAGACGATGAACCTCTCAAGGCCATGCTGGATGGAGCTCTGAGCAACCTGGTCTTGTGGAAGGTGTCTGTGCCTGTGGGATGGTGTGTAGAACGAGCTGATCTTTAAGGTCCCTTCCAACCCAAACCATTCTATGACTCTATGCATTCTATGACTCTATGCATTCTATGACATCTATGATTTTGTGACTCTCTGGGAGGCCTTGGCCTTGAAGGGGTTGGAGAGCTGCTATACACCTGATGAAAGTGATGGAAAACCTTGCAGAAGGCAAAGGGAGAAACAGATGGATATTCTTTGGAGGAAAAATCTCACAGTTTCTAGCAAATTTTCTGTTCCCTGTTTAAAGAGGCTTTTGCAGCTAACGGTGGAATTGCCAGATGGAGTAGATAGTCCCGTGGGACTCCCTGACCTTGCAGATCTCCTCTTCTAAAGCCAGAGTTATCTGGTCTCACCTCCTTTCTAATGCAGACCAAACACCCCCAGCCTGGGTTCTCATTCTACATGTCTGTCTGGTGTGGGTGAGCCCCAGCTCCCTGTGTGGCTGCCTGAGTGCTGGTTCCATCCCGGGACTGAGATCTAGATTGACAGAGCTGGATCCTGTGTATAGCTGGATTTTAAAGTACATACCTCTTGGGACTTCCCACCTTCTCACTGCCCATCAGTGCTGGTGACCATCAGACACAGAGCACGTAGCCACTTTCCCTGTGGCTCACAGGCTGAATCCGTGGGGCATTCCCACCGGCTGTGAAAACAGCTCTGCATTTCCAACCAGGCCACCCAACCCAGCAATGATGGATGCGGTTGTGTTTGAGGTTGAGTCAGCTCCCTCCCCAACCTCCAGCCTCTGGTGGCTTTGTGCCTCCTGTCTCTGTGCTGGGAAGGTGAGGCCAGGTCTCCCTTTCCTTGTGGGAAAAAACCCCCAAGCCAATGTCCTGTTGTGCTGTGGATGGTGCCAGGAGGGGGGCAAACCCACTGTCCTGGGTGGTTGATTTGGGGGTGAGAGGAAGGGGGTTGACCTTTGGAGCAAAAGCCGCACTAAATTACAGGAGTGCTGGCGGCTGTGCCACTATGGGCAAGGGCAGAACACAGTTATTTGTCAAGGTTAACCACTGCCATCGACCTCTTGCGGGCAGCTCAAAGCTGTGGTGCAGCCACCACTGCCGCGGCCTCAGCGAGCATGTGGCCATGTGTGTGTTTCTTCGGGAAAACAGGCTCAGGAATGTTTCCTCCCCTTACACCTACGGGCTGTACCTTTTAATTTGGCTTTGCTGGTATTGTGTACCTAGTGGTGATGAAACACGTGGTGGAATAGCTGGGGAATGGGTCTGTGAGAGGATGGCCAGGAAGGGGAGGTCCTTGTAGATGCTGTGTTTTCTTTGCTCAGCTCCTTTTCATGATTTGCTTTATTCCTTCTGACTTGCCCCTCTCCGAGACCATCCTCCTTCAAGATAATCATTACCCACACGTTGATTTAAATTTTAATGACCCTTCATGAGGTCACTTTGGAACATAATGCACTGTTCTTTCCTCCTGGCACTGGCCAGAGGTCCTTTCCATTCCTGTTACTGCATTCTCTCAACCCAAAGAGACTTCTCTTGTTTCCATGCTCTTTTTCTGGGTGTTCCCCAGGCAGGCTGTAAGATGAGGGCTGTGCAGAGAACTGATGCATCTAATTCAGGGCATTCACAGGTGGTTACTGCTGCAGAGGTGGTGGCAGACCAAGCTGTCACTTGCTGGATGTGCTGGAATAGCAAGGACAATTGCACATGAGATGGAGCTGTGCTGTTTGGAGTACAAAGCCAGGTTGTGCCATGGTTTAAAGGTGCTCCCCATTGACTGCCTGGTGGTAAATGCTGCCAGGGACAGCAGGACACAGGAATCCCTGTGTCTTTGTGGCCCAGGACATTCACACCTTTCCTGTCTCCTTACCTGACTCAGGGAGCCCTACTCAGGCAGACAGGGCTTTTCCAAGGCCAGCTGTGCCCTGTGGCTGAGCAACATCCCCTCAAGAGCTGCCCCTTGGAAATGGGGAAGAGGGATGGCTGCACTTGGATTTGGGCACATAGGAATGGGCTAAGCATAGCAAATGAGTTAAGCAGAGCTGTGCAGAGGCAGGAACCAGCCTGGAAGATGGGGACTGGAGTGGGAGCTTGTTCCCAAGCCTTCTGTGCTCCCCAAACTTTCTGACTCACACCCTGCATCTACCACCATGGTGTGCAGATGGTGTCTCTTGCTTCAGCCATGTTTCAGTCATACCAGAGCTCTCCTGAAACCCAGAGAGCGAAGCACTGCTCCACTGTAAGGGAAGCATTGGTCAGGCCCATAATAAGCAGCAAGCTCTGACATTTAACACATGTAATACTGTTTGCCCAGCTTTAAAAAGGAAATATTATCTAAGCACTTCTCTGAAGACTAGAGCCACCCACACTTAGCTGTGTTAGGTTTGGCCAGTTTGACCTGTGTAATATTGCTATCACTTCCAGAATATAACATTGTGAACCCCTTATAAACCATGCAGTGTACTGAATGAAAAGTTTCTCTGTATGTTTAAAAATCCCCCGTCCCCAGATCCTTCTTTTGATAGAGAAGGAATAAGGAAAAAATTTATAATTCCCTAAACAGATAGAAAATTAGCACAGTCATAAAAGGCGTCTGTGGTTTTAGCAGCACAGCCGAAAAGGAAAAATGAATAAACCTGCCACTCAGAAAGTAAAAGGCAGAGATGAAGAATGACTGCTGCCATTTCCTGGCCCTTCCTTCTCTCTGTGCAAGTGCAAAAATAGCCTCATCTCCCTGTGCAAGGAAGTGCTTTGCAGTGGGACCCTTCCTTCAGACACCACTGCACAGCGCATGACTGGAGGATATCCTAAATTAATTTGCATAGAATTATAAATATATGCATGTGTGTATTTTGTATGAAATATGAAACCAGTGATTTCTTAGCCAACCCCTTAATTTGTCTGAAACAGCACAGGCATAATGGAAACTGCCCACGCATTTTTCCATTAAAAGTTACAAAGGGAAGGGAGGGGGGAAACTGGTGATAGAAAAACATATGCTCTCTCAGCTGGCACAGAAATGCCACGCAGCCAGGAGGCAACACACACTCCCTCCAGTTTCCTGGGAAAAGTGTCATCTTTATTCCAGTGCTTACTGGTGGTCTTCCTGCTGATGCCCTCCCTCCTGAGCACGCTGCCTTCTGTGTGTTTGGAGGGGAGCAACGTGGCTGTGCTGGTGCCTGTGCAGGTGCATGCAGTGTGCATAAAGAAATCTGAGCTTGTCTGTATCTGTTTTGCAGGTTTCTTCTGGATTAAAAAGAGCCTTGTCAGAACACTGCCCCTGGTGTGGTGTCTGATGATTGTGTGGGTGACTTGGAACCTGAAGAATGTCTGGAAGGGTTATGAACAGGCTCCCTGCCCTGGCAGCTTCTTGTCCCTGCTACCAATGGCACGCACCAGGTTTTGGCATAGTCTGAAGGTAACTTTCTTCAGGGATGGATGCATGCTGCTGGGCATAAGACAAGGTGCTGTGAGCCACACTGGCTGCTGGGCCGTTCCAGGTATGGAGAACACAGGAATGGAAGCAGGGGAAGGCCTGGGGAAGCAGCAGCAGCTCCCCAGCAGCAGCAGCTCCCAGGGCCATCATCCAGCACTGCCCTCCTGCTGCTAACCAGGTAAGAGGTCATGCCATTAAGGCTCTTTTTTCTGACAGAGGCAGATTCTTCAATGGGAAAAGGTAATTTTCCCCTTTGCTGCTTTCGACTGGCCTGACCCCACTCAAAAGTGTCAGGTGCACCAATGACTCACTGCAACCACCCCAACAACCTCAGCACAAAATGCTGGACCTGGAACAGGCAGCCCTATGAGCTCACCAGCATTTTTCCAAGGAATGCCGTGTGTTGACAGCGCTAACCAGTTTGCACAGTGGGAGGGGGGGAATGCAGCTGGTAACTAATGCAGGGCTGCGGGGTTCGTGGGTGTGTGTATGGTTCTGTTTTTTGCTGTATTGTCCTATAACCCATGTGCATCACTGCGGGTTATGTTCATGGAATTTTGCTGCTCAGCAGCTGTCCAGGCAATGTGAAGCCAGGCCAAATTATCTTTTTAACCATCAAAGGTAGGATTCAATCCATTTATGGCTGCCTTGGGGCACTGCTTAACGTATCTTTCACAGCAGCTGTGCCAGCTTGAGGCGTTCCCACCAACTCTAAAGCCGTGCCATAATCTGTATCTGCCAATTGACTGGGGGTTAAAAATAAGTTGGATGACTTGACTGATTCCTTGGTTTGGTTTCCTTGTTCAGTTCTGCTTGTTTCAATCCCCTTTGTATCTTTGGTTGAGTGTTCCATGTGCCTATTCTGTGGTAATTTAGAAACATAATGACATCTTCTCCTAACCACTGACCTGTGCCTGTAAGCCACAAGCTCTTCCTCAGGTCTTGTTCTAGTATGAAGAGCTCTGTATTTAAGACAGTGAGCCTAATTTGGCCACGGTAAACTCGAGCACCTTGCTAAGGTCTACTGCACAAAGTCATTCCAGGTACAATTTGATCATTGGAAAGGAGATAAAGAAAATGGAAAAGAGAAACAGCAGCCCAGCCCTGGTTGGATTATAATTTATTTTAAAGTAGGAAAGCCTTTGTTTTCAATAAACACTTAAGAGTGCAGAAGTGTGGATACTCTCTTGTTCTGTGCTCCAGGACTCATCCTATGAAAAACCTGGTAGGTCCTATCAGAGGTTATTAGGCTTCCTCAGAGTTTCCAGCCTTGGCAAATTACAAGTGGTAAGACTTTGTGCGTCATTTCATTTATTAGAATAATTTTTCCTCTTCCCTGACACTTTATGTGTTATGTTCTGTATTAACAGTGTAATAGCATTTCTCAATAGCACCACAATTTACTAATCCACAAAGTGTAGGGATGTTTCATATTTCAAGAACTGTGATTGCCCTCTCATCTCTCTCCCAGAGAAACTTGAGAATGTTGTTCCCCCACACTGCTAAGTGAAGTAAGAAACAGAGCTTTGTCCCCCATGTTGCAGAAAATACCTGTCTTCCCTCTGAAGTGACTGAACCTGGAGTTTCTTGTGCCTTTCATCCATCTGCTGTCAATTTAACTGGCTCTGCTTGCTAATGGTGCCTTCTTATGACCTTGCAAGAATTTACAAAATCTGGATTCTATAAAAATTCAGGGGTGATCCCCATGTTTACCCTCTTGCTCAACTAACCATGTTTTGTTACTACCAGCTTGTACTAGAACATCTCCACATCTCCCCCCATCTCCAACTCAAGCCTGTGCTGGGAAGCTCCGATGACTTGGCCAAGGTTTCCAGCTGCCAAGGTTACCTCAGCAGACCAGCTGCTGTTGCAGATGTGCATAGCTTTGCTAGGAGGTCCAGGCTGCTTTTGAACCCCCTGATTGGCGCTACATTGGCAGCCCAACACAAGCCTGTCCCTGCCCAGACCCGGCAGGGTTGCTGTGCCTGTGTTAGTGCCGGGGGCACCGCACACGTGTCTGTCCGTGGGGTCGCAATCAACCCCACCTGGAAGGCCAACGGAGCCAGAGATTTACAGCATCTCATGAAATCCTGGAATGGTTTGGGTCGGAAGGGACCTGAAAGACCATCTCTGTGTGTCTGTTTCCAGCAGAAGGAATTGTCTGGAATCAGCTCAGATGGACTGTGGTGCTGGTTGGCTTTACCACTGTGTGAGGTTGCACATGCAGGGCACACCTGTGCATCAGACCCAAGAAGCCCAAAACAGGCATTTCTTTGGCAACACTGAGCCTCAGTTTTCCAAATGAAGACACTGACTGGCAGCAAGACAGTCTTTTGCAGGATGGAACTTTAAGTATTTATTTACCCAAGGTGTAATTTTTCTTAATCTTTCATAAGAATGCAGGTATGAGCTGCTTAATGACAGGATTATGTATGTATGTACCTTATAAAAATTTGGAATTAAGACCTTTGCCTAAAAACAGTCATGTTCTTGGCAATCAAGTTCCATCTACAGAAGCCTTTCATGTTAGAGTCATATCCCACATGTGAGTTATTGTTACAATTCAATAAATACTTTACAAAAATAATGCTAGCTTTTTAAAAAAATTAAGACATTTCAACTCACCAATAGTTCCTCCCAGAGAGCTTCTGTAAAGAATAGCTACTTCTGTAGGACACTGCACTCAGCTTAAGAAAAATGAGGGGAAAGGGCTGGTTGCATGCTTTATCCCAGACTTGTGGATTCCACTTCTCCTGTCCTTTAAAAAAATAAGCTTCTTTCTTTTCTTAAAAGAAAGAAACAAGCAGATCCAAACATTCTTCATATTAAAAACTGGGAAGGAGCTGTGATCTTTTTTTCCTTTGACATGGATTACTTCAGTGGCCTCACTCCTCAAAGACTTAGAGCATGCCCAGTTTTACAGGTAGCTGCCCTGAAGATCTGCTCTCCAGCACAGGCTGTAAACCCTGACAGCTGCAGCTCCATATCTCCGGTGTCTCCTGGAGTTGCCTGTTTGTGACTTTTGCAAAACCACTGCAAAACCTCCTTTTCTGGCCCATAGGAAAACCACAGATGCACTGCAAAGACCTGAGCTAGAAGGTAACAGAAAGAATTCCAAGAAAAAATCACCAGGAATTCTCTGTATTCACTTTTGACTATTACCCTTCCAAAAAAAAATTCTTCCCTTCTTAGATATGACTAGTCATGAAATCAATTATAGAGAAAATTGATGCTGTAGGTGCATTAATCTTGTAAACCATTCCCATATGGAAGAGTACATTCTTCAATCCTATTGTTTATAACAACTTTTAAATATGTGCCTCCTCAGCTGGGGCCTTGGGGCCTGATGGTGATGGCAGCTGCCCACCTCCCAGCCCCCCATTATGCTACACTTGGGAAATAAAATGAAATGCACATTATTACATGAATGTTACTGAAGTATAAAAACCTACCAGGACAAGATTTATGTATGTCTGTATGTAAAAATAGGTGTGTGTGAGATAGAGAGATATGTGTTTATAAATTACACACACTATGAAAAATACTTATGTATTATCTTACAACTATATACATTCATTAGAAAGAAACCGACCAACCCCCTGTGAAGGAGCCAGTGCAGCAGCCACCACCAGTTCTTTGGCATCCAGGAAACGAATGCTCTTTTGTGTCTGAAGAGCAGGAAAACCTCCTCTCAGTACTCCCTTGCTTCTTGAAATTGCTTGTAGTAGTCCTCATCTGACGGGTTTTCTGTACACTTCTGCCCATTGTTGGGAGGCCGGGCTTCATTGTAGCGGCTCCAGTCACCTTTGCAAATGATCCAAGGCAGGATGTCCACTTTGTAGTGGAGTTCTGCAGAGAATTCGATGCTAATCAGGTTCGGTGTCCCTGCCCCTTTCCCCCTGGTGATCAGCTGCATGTTATCATCATAGCAGCAGTGCTGTGCCGCCAGCGTTGTGCTTTCCAAAGACAGCATGGAGCGGATGCAGTATCGTGCCGTGGGCTTATAGATCTCCAGTTTTTCTTTGGGGCCACTCGCATCTTTCCAGCGGAAGTTTTTTCTCTTAAGTCGATCGTAGATCTCAGCAGTGCTGTAGGCAACTTCTCTGGGGTAGGAGCAGGGGCAGCTGGGAAGATCATTGACCACTTTGTGCATGTATTTCTTCAGGAACTCGCTCTTGCAGCTCATCCATCTTTCACAGCTATCAGTATCTGTTTAAGGGCAGGAAACGGGAACTTAAGTTACATTATGCAGCGTCCCACTTGGTGTGATCACCGACAACAAATGAGTAAAGGCCAACTGTTCAGCACCAGTGCTTCGCTTTAGAAAGAATGGGCAGCCACAGTTTGATGCTCTGCCTGCAAAGTGTTAATGTGTTGTCTTGTCAGATAAAGAAATGGCAGGTGCGACTGACTTTAGGATCCCAGGCAATGCTAGTGTTCAGAACCAGGCCACTAAGAATCTGGGACACTTCTGCTACCTGGCAGTTTCTGATTGAGCTGCTGATATCCCCATGCAGCACAAGAGACACTATCGTGGGTTTAGAAACAACAGAAATAGGGAAATCCCAGTGATTTGGTGCCGGTCTCCAGCTGGAACCCCTAGTCAGAACACACTCAACTCGTGTGAGATGCTGAAGGATTAAGTTTCTCATGGCACTAGAGATTCCAAGATGGCAAGCAAGGCCTGGATTACTTTTTCTGAAGCTGGTTTCAAGCCCTAATTCAGTCTTTCTTTTAACCAACTTTTTTCTATTTGGTCTCCACTTTCCCAAAGTGGTATTTCAAGTGTCTGTAGTTTAAACATGAAGACTGACATCTTAGCTGTCAAATGCAGTGGAAAGTGATTCAGATTCTAAAAGGGTATATATGTGATATAACAGCAGAGTGGGTGTACATTAGGGGGATTTAATGGCACCAGAGCCGGGACATCCAGCTGAGATTACAGAGATTTATAGACCAGTAGCATATTTAATACTGGCACTTTATTATTTTGCAAGAGTCTTGGGAGAATCCAGTTAGCCATCTCCCACATGAAACATTATTTAAAGTGTTTATATCGTGCTACAGGCTGTCCACAAAACCCTGCACATCTTGCTCCACACTTATTTAACAGGACTGTGCAGCAGTGTAATTAACAGGGACCTAAAACTCTTACAGCAAACATTGTTGCAAAATATTTACTTAGCGATCTGTGTCCTGTTTTTCTGTCTCCTTAAAGAGTCCCATCCTGGCTGTCATTAACTATTGTGCTCTGCCACCATAGGAGGGGGGTGCTGGGTTACATTGTTTATTCAATTAGCTGAGCACCCATTGTCTCTGAGTGGCCACACTATGGTGCCATTGAAGGGATGAAATCAGGACATTATAGAGGTTGGGCTTATAGAGTTTTAGACAGATCAGAACCAAGCCATGCCCTATAAAATTGCTTTGGCTATCCCCACTGTAGCACACACAGCTATAAAAGCTATCCATGCTCATAAAAGTCATAGCCCTTTCTTTTTTTATGTGACAGCTGTATCTAAAATGCTTTTACAGTGTCTTCCATTCAAGACTATTTCAGAAAAATGCTAAAGAGTGTTTGCTTTTTCCCCCCTCCATTACTGTGGAGCCTTACAGCTCTTTTCTGAATTAGGACAGAGAATAACTACTTTATAATGAAACAAGCACAGAAATTTGCTAAGACTTAAGAAGGGAAAGATTCTATGACCGAAGCAAACTAAGGTTCAGTTCATCAGTGTAAGCAAGATAATAAATAGCTGTTATTACTGACAATTTTAATGGTAAACTCACTATCTTGGCCCCAAGAAAAACCTAAGGAAGTCTCTTATCTCTTGCTGAAAGATTGACTCGGCTGCTTACCAACTTCAAACAGTTTGGTGGCGTTGAAGTCTTCGCTCCCAGCAAGCAAGCTGACTTCTGTGGCCGCCGTCCGGAAGGTATCTTCAATCCCTAAGACAAACACGTGTTAGTGGTGCCAGTGTGTTCGTATTCAAACACAGTGGAAGCAGCTGCCTCCTCGCCATGCCCTCCTTCCCCAGGCTCTGCAAGGTGCTTTGCTTTGGCAGGGAAGCGATCTGAAGCTGCTGCTGGAGGCAGTGTTCCTTCAGAAGTATAACGACCAAGGAATCTGTGGTGTTAGGAGGGTAAAACAGTGACATGCCTGAAGACAGGTGAATAAGTTCATCTCCGTGTGTGGGCAATCATTTTTCAGGAATTGCAAGGAAGAATGATGCTGTTACAAGATGATTGGTGCTTGTTGGTCTCTCCCAGTGCCAGGAAGTTGAAAGGTGAGAGTAGATGAGAGATAACTCTCCAATTTCATCCTTACCACTTAGAGCTATCAAATAAAATATCAGGATCCTAACATATCAGGATCTTCCAGTAGAGAGACATCAGTAGAGAGACACAGAGATTGCCAAAAAATGTATTAACTGATCTTTCCAAAGTAAACATCCTTTTGTTGCTGCTTTAGTTCAGCCTGTCGACCAGCCTAACATTTCTGTGCCATGTAGCACTAAAACAAATATCTTAAAGAAGCATTTGAACAGGTTTGGCTCTCCATTGAATTTTTTTTCCTCTCCATTGAATTAAAGAGAGCAGAAAGATCTTTAATATATGATAACTATATGGTTAATAATGAAGTCTATTCACCATCCATCTTCTTGCCAATGAACTTTCTCCTGATCTCCTGAACTGGGGTATAATAGTGGCTTGCAAAGCTTCAAAACAGCCTCAGGCCACTTTTCAATAAAATTATCATAGGGTTTTGCCTTAACTGCAGCACTAGATGCAGAATAATAGATACCCAAGAACCCATTACAGGGCAGTAATTCACTGCTGGAATTATAATCAGCAGAAGCTGAGCTTTGCCCTTGTAATTTTAAAAATGTCAGCACAGCCTCAAAGAGTGAATATATTTTTCTTGCTGATTGTTGGAGGTCTGTTACATGACATAATATATTCTTTCAAGTTTGCCACTGTTTGATGCTAGCTGGTAATAAATACTGGAGAAAATAACTGGGAGCTACATGCTTTCTTCTGGAATTAACCCCTTATTATTGAGGTTTCAGGATGTATGAGGGCATCCAGGAACAATTTTCTCCTGGACTGCCTAGCAGCTGTTGCCTTGCAATGGAGACATTCTGTGAGTGAGAAACTTCTCTCCAGCTCTCTCACAGAGTCTCCTCTCCAGCACTTCTGACATTTTCCTTCCCATTAAAAAAAGCCTGACCTCCAGTTTAAGAACTTCTGCCTTTCTGAGTCATTAAGTAAACTCAGCGTAATGCAAACCACCATGGCTTGTTTTCACTTCTCTCGGATCTTGCAAAGTAATGAGCTTGCACCCATCCCGTGCATTATGGCAGCTACTGCATGAGCAACTGCACTAAATCCAAACACACAGCAGCATTTAAAGGACACCACAGGAAAGCTTTCCACAGCAGCTTTAATTTTTTATGATGCAGGTTTGAGTGCTCAGCTCTGCTTTTGCCAAAGTGAAGACTGCGGGATAGTAAGGACACACTAAATGTCAATGCCTGTGCATGGGTAGGAGCCATATTTCCTGAATATATTCAAGCCAAAAGCACACATTCCGTCCTCCCTGTTCACCATGCAGGCATGCCCATCCACTGCACAGCAAAACAGGAGCTCGCTGAGGGTAACAGCACAGCTGGATTGAAATTCTACAATGAACACCAGTTTGTTTCACGAGACTAGATTACACCCTTTGGAATACAAATTGACCTAAAAAAAGCCCGTGCTTGCCTTTTAAGTCCCAGGGGACAGTGGACTGCACCTAGCAGCGTATTATTACTATGAAAGGACCTGCCAGATCATAAATGGCGTTGAAAATCAGCGTGTCTTTCCCCCCTGGAATTCTTACCTTGCCAGGGAGCAAAGGGGCCCCGGGCTTTGCGCACAGGCTGTGTGACCACCCCTCCTCATCCCCCCGACAGCGCTTCCCGGGAACACCAGCACACCTGGGCAGTTGGGCCGGTCGCAGGTCCGGGACTCGGTGGCCGTGCAGGCGTATCCGCAGGAGCGCGTCCGCTTCTGGTTCCCGCTGCCGCAGGTGACGCTGCAGAGGGACCACGGGCTCCAGTCGCCCTCCCCATCGATATAATCTGTGTAAGAACAAAGACGAGGAAGGAAATGAAGGAACAAAACTCCTACTACCCCAAAAACTACTGTGTAGTGGTTTTTATTAAGAAGGCAAAACAGGAATGGAATCCAGATGTCTCTACCTGAAGCTTGGGCTGAACGCCAGGCGCAAGACTGCTGTTTAAATGGTTTTCACACTTGATGCTCCTCAGGGAAATGCATGCAACATTATTTGAAAAAATATTTCCTTTCTCTTTTGACCTTTTGGCAGCTGAGAATCCTCAGCTGCAAAGCTGGGTCGTGAACTAACAGTACACATCTATCCACGTAATTTCCCTGCATACAGGAATATGTTTGCTGACCCCAGACTAATCAGGCACGGGATAATTTTTCTTTTTTATCTTTTCAAAACACACAGCAATAGCACAACAGTACTCAATTTTTAGGGCAAGATGCATGTTTGGCTATGAGAAGCCGAGGGTCACGAGTGAAAACTGCAATTTTGCTTGAACAGGGAACAGATATTTCAGGAATACTGCGATGAGTACAGGGAACCACAGACACATTTTGCACTGAGAATGACACGCAATTTGTAGTGAACTACTAAATAACATCAAATCTGACTGTTTACTAGCAGAGACCTTCTGAAAATGAAACACAGCTTCATTTTCTTCTGACAGAAAGCCAAAGGCACAGGATTCCAAGTGGACATTGTCTCTACACCCTTCAGCACGAGTCTCCTTTGCTGCATTAACTGTTGCACATCCTAAGGCCACCAAACGGAGCCCCAGAACACATCCCAGTTTTCTTGCCTCCCCACTGACCTCCCCAGCTGAGGGAACATTTGGCTTAATGGTCTTCTCTGCAACCTACAGGAGATACTTAACTGACCCTGTGATCATAACTTGCAGCCACAGCTCCTGTGTGTTACACCAGCATTGGAAGCAAAGCAGAATCTGGTTTGGTGGCTCTGAGCCAGCCCTGCTCCATAGCTATAGGTACCAAAGCTACACAAGAGCCAGGGACAGATCCCAGGCTTCCCTGGCCTCTGTGCTACACGCCATTCCATGCTGTCTGTGGGCTTCCTGAGCTGGTTAGTAGAACACGTAACTTGATTTGTACCATATGTAATGACTGACGACAACTCTGTGGGGTGCTATTAAACATTTATTGCCAGGAGTATGGAGAGGTTATATATCTCACTCGTAGCAAGCTGCCTAAGATGTGAGCTCCCTTTGGCAGGGACCTTATGTGTTTCTCCTCCTTTTCTTACGCTGGAAGCCACCACGCTGGAATCAGTGTCCATGGTGTGAGGTGGGTGTGAACATGGTCAGTATGGGTGTGCAAAGACCCATGGCTCTGGGATTTGCCAACAGGCAGGCACTACAGCAGTCTGAAAGGGCATCAGATGTCTTAGGAATACATGATTTGCCCTCTATCCCTGGCCTGGATCTCCTTCCCAGCTCTTTTCCAGCTATGAGGTTTTCCTCCATGTGGCTGGCAAGGAATAGGGCAGGTGAACAAATGCAGTGCGTGTCAAAGGGCCCGGGAGGCCCAGGAAGGGCAAGCAGAGCATCCAGTGATTTTTGTGAAGGGCAGGAGGAGGGGGACAGGTGTGAGCAGCCAGTGGGAGGAATGAGCCTCAAAAGCCCCAAAGGAACAGGATCTGCTGCTACATCCTCCTGGACAAGGCCAATGGCAGACAGCATTTTGGGTTAGTCAGAAGGCCAGGAGTTGTTTCCAGTTAGGATGCTCTGGTGTTCAGGAGAGAGTTCTAGGATAATTTTCAGACCTACCTATCTGGTGTTTACACTGCCCTATGAAACCGACTATTGAATATAACTTGTTAGATTTGCAGCTGAAGCTCAACCTGTTCTTCTTATTTTTACATTTTTAATTCTTACTATTTTTTTTGCTACCACAATTATTTGTGAAAGCAATTTTATTTAATTTAAATAACTACCTAAGATATGAATTCTTGGCCATAAACCCAGCCCACAAATAAATGCAGGTGCAAAAGGAAGGGATAGACTTTAATCTTCTGGCCAGGAAATTTAATACGTATGTATGTGTTCAAATAGACAATTCCACAAAAAGTCTCTCTCGGTTGTTAAGGCTCTAAGACTTAACCAAATGATGGGGAAAAATAAGACTGAATCAGTGCCTGACAGCCACTCTGGAGCACACAACAGAAGGGCCAGGGTAAAAGCACTGTGCCTTTGAAACCTTGTTCTGGCTAAAAGTTGCCTGTTTTCACATGCAACCGAAGTCCAAGGGGCTCTGAGCTTCCTGTGAGCACAGTTTAGCTCTCCCCTGGGTCATTCCCCTGTGGATAGTCACAGCCTGCTGGGGCAGTGAATAGCTGTAGCTCCTCTCTGGTTCTACTTTCTGCAACTGTTTCATACAACAAGCTGAAAACAATTGTTTTCGCCGTGACACATCTGGAAGAGAATTACACACGCAAATACACAATGTTCCTGCTGCATATGCCACTCCCCACACATGCACCAACATAATTCATCTTATTTGTGTATCCACCAAATACTACCATGTTTTAGGTCTTGCTTATTTATCCAATAGTTGTATCTGGTTCCCAAACCACCTCACGATTCTAAATTTGTACTTACCCTTATTCTAAAAATAAATATGAAACCTTGTTTCCTTTGCTTTTCAAAAAGCACACTTCAGACTAAAAAAAGGGCCTTCTTCTGGGATCACTGGTATGATTTTCAAGATTATAGACTTACTAGTGGAATGCAGCTACCACAGTACAGCTTGTGCATCTGCACAGATTTGTATTTAAAAGCTGATGAACAAAAGCCACATGTTGAAAAATTCTGTTTTGCTTGGCCTGCTCTCAGCGAAGCCTCACCATTCTCATTTCCCCCCAGCTCGCTTTTACGATCCCAAGATGCCCATCCAAGGCCTGGAACGCAAACTTACCATACTCTGGCTGCTCCTTGGACTCGAATGTCCGGTGACTCGGTGCATGACTATCCCACCCACCGAGAGGGTTTAGGAAGTTGCTGTCCTCAGTAGTGCTGTCATACTTGTAGTCCTGGTCACCGCTGCTCATGCGAGTCAAGGTGGAGGACCTCTGCCACCAGCTCCTCCAGTCGGGTGATGGCACTGGCCAGCTGGGCTTGCTGCTCTCCTTCTGCAGATCTTTGTCTGTCTCGGTGTCAGGGCCATCCACCACTTCAATGGTAACCTGTGGGGTTCAAAGCACACCGGCCTGGCTGTCAGTAGCTCCTCCTGTTCCGTGGGAAACTTTCCATACAGCAAAGACAAACCCCTGGTGCTGCCTTGCAGAGGGGCCATGTGACATCACCGGGTTCACGTGTTGTAAACCATGTGGGGACTGCTGAGCCCAGAGATAGGCAGTGGCTGAGAGATTCCTTCTGCCACCTCTGCCGAATCGGACCTTGGAACAAAGGCCAAGAGAATCCTGCACAAAATAATACCCTGTGCTGTGCCTAAAACCTTTGCAGCAGAATTTTCTGCCTCATGGAGATGTTTAGAGCTGATCACACATGACCAGGAAAAAGAATACCAAATCTGCACTCTAATTTGAGGAAAGCATGAAGCACACGAGAATGCAGAGCTCATTCCAAGGAGTTGGGCTGACTCAAGATAGGCTAAGTAAGCCCACGAGAGTGAAGGTGAAGATGCAGAGCCCAGGGTATCTCTGGCTTTGCATCTGCTTTACCCTCTGGCAGCAGCCCAGCTGTCACTGCTATATAAAACCACACTCTGAGGCCATGAAGGGAGCCAGCAGCTCCTTCGACCACCAACTTGCTGCAAAGCCCTGTGAAGTAGGTCCTTTTTTCATGCTGGAGAGTGTAATGACCTGTTATGGTCAACCTGTTTATGGCTGCTACAGAGGCTGAGAGACAAAATTCAAAGCTTGTTGCCCAATTCCCCCCCAGACATCATGAATGTAAATACAATTCTGCATAGCAGAAACCCTTGATTACTGCTTTTGTGTGCTGAACAATGTGCAATTGTGAAATTCTTGGATTAACACTGTGTATGCATATAGGTGGCTATTTAGCTAGAAGCAGGGACTAGCCAGCAGCAGGCTTGGCTCTGCTGCAAGCATTGCCTGGCCACAGGTAAATCATAAAATGCTCTGATGTTTCATGCTAATGTGGTTCAGTGATTATGCTGGACTGGCTAAACAACCAGAAGCGACTATCAGATATGCCAATAATGTTTAATAGGTATGGAGGCATTGTCAATGTTTTATAGTTTACAAGGCAGTCTTTCAAGACAGTACACCATGAAAATCAGGTTGTATAAAACCAGAAAAAGCAGAATAACGTATTATTATGCTAAAAATCATTTACGTGGCTCTGTGGATGTGCATTGTGTATAGAAAGTTAGTTTTATAAAATTGTTATTAGTAAAATCATGAGGCAAAGGAAAAAGAAAGAAAAGGTCACAGCTACCTGAGACCCACAGAGGGCTGTGACACAGGAAGCCAAGGAGAAGCTGCCACAGCTTTGTAGATGCAGACACGGACAATGCCCACACATCCTTTTTGTGGAGAAATATTTTGAACCTATTTCCCCCTTTGCATTTGCCCATAGACAAAGCTACTGGAATGAAACAACTCTGAGGCTACTATGAAGGTCTGCTGGGAGAGAGAGCAAGAGCAAGGGAAAGTGCATTTGTCAGCCTAATAGCATCTTTACACAAGAGATATTTCACTCCCAGGCTAAATATGGAATTGGAATGACTTCATTAAACCTCAGTTTCTACAGACCAAGAATTAAAATGGATTTCATAAGTTTGAAAACATCGGGGTTAGTTCAGGGATTCAAAATTGTTGCATCTATCCAAGCAAAACAGAGTTTTCACAATAAGTGAGCAGCAAACGCTGCACTGCTGGCCAGTAGTGGGGCTTTGGTGCTCCCCACCTGAAAATTAGCATGACTCTAGTACTTCAGTAACAAGTATTTTTAAGACCACACCAACTTTGTAAGCAATGACTCAGCAAAGTGGAAAAACCAAGCAAAACAGAAAACCCAAACCAAACCTTCTGATAAAAAACAATGGTAATCATTCCATTTGCTTTGCTAATCTGCAGTTGTGAGACAGTTGATCCCCATGAACTCACATTATTTCAGCCAGGTATAGTGTGAAGAAGCACAGGGATTTGATTTTAAATACTGCCTAATGATGCCAAGCCAGCTTAAGGAAAAGAGGGTTTGTGGGGACAGAAAAACTCCTGCTGAGCTCAGTGCTACAGTGGTGAGGAAAGGCAGGTGGAACACGCACACCTCCAGCTCCACCAGACCTCCAACAGCACTGCCACCAACCCACTTTCAAGACATATCTGTGCAATCAGATATCCTCCTCGGTCTCTTTTTACCACTGAGGGTTGTCTGAACTGCCACTGTCAGAAATTAGGAGGCAGCTTCAGTTGACTCTGTTGCAGTTTTTCTGAGGACTTGGCCAAGCCCCATTTAACTTTATGCACCTTTCAGAGGCAGGGAGGAAATCAGTGCATAATCCTAGCAATCCCTCCATCATATGACCTAAAAGTTAGAGCAGCGGTGTGAGAAGAGGCTGCTGCTTCAGGTGAGCAACTGCTCCCCAATCCCAGCCTAAAGTTTGGAAAAATCAGCATTCATTGAATTCTTCCCAGACTTAACAGCATTAGTCCATGGCTGTACATATTCATATAGTGTCTATATACATGGTACTCAAACATGGAACCTGTTGCTATAGTGGGGGCTGAAAGAAGAAATCAGATCCAGAAGCAGAGTCATAGAAAATGGGCATTTCAGGCAGCTCTGGAAAAGCTTTCATGCTCTCTAACTATTCCAACAAAAACATGTCCTCTTAAAAATTAAAAAATAGATCTGGTTTAGTATTTCTATCTTGGAAACTGTTTCAAAGACTGATTTCTTCGTCCCATGATTATCAAAACTGTAAAGATTTTTTTTCCCCTCAAGCTTCCCAAAATGTCTGTGGTAACACAGTTCTTGTATAAATCCACAATCATCCCCAGAAGTATTCAAACCTAAAATGAAGCCACTTCTTTTATGGTTGTATAAGCTACGAATAAGGACATTCCTCTAAAAACTGTTAAAAGCACTTGGCGTAGGTAGGTTTAAACAACAAATTTGCAGTCAATTCCTAATGAAACAAGTGTATCGAGCGCAGATGTCTTCAGACACCAACATCCAATTTTCTCCTGGCCAAAAATATACAGAAGATAAATATTATCCCCGCCTGCTGGAGCGCACAAAAAGTTCTGTGTTCTTCATCCTGTTTACTGAGACAATGTTTTTGAATTCACTTTACTGGTGTAAACATTGCCCTAAGCAACTGGAAGATTATGTTTCAGGAAAAACTACATTTACAACATTGTGCAAGCAGTGGATCCTGTGATATTTCTATCCTCTGTTTCTTCCATGCAATTGATGGATATTTTTAATGCAGAACTTGCCATTCTGTAAAGATGGATATGTAGCGGTGAGGCAGCTATAACAGCACAACAGAAGCAAGTTCATTATAAGAGATTGAAATGGTAAATCTAACCTTACACCACGTAACAACTTCAGTTAAAATGCTATCAGTAGTGACATCCATTTACTTCTGGTTGTGTCGTGTCACTTAGAACAGTTTTCTGGACTTGATGAAAAGTGAAGGCTACACCGTGCTCCCAGTGCTGCACCTGGGGACAGCTGCTTTGCTACCACCTCAAACTATTCAGCCTTACAGGTACTACAAGAAACAAACACTTCTGGAGCCTTCCAGTTCCTCCTGTGCTATATTAGAGATGAGACACACTGGTCAGACACTATTGAGTCCTTTGCGATAACACAAAGAGAGTGTTGCTTTCCAGTGCCGTGAAATCAGCAGCTTCAAGTGACAAATATAAAATCATACCTAAAAACCACATCTAATGAAATGTGTAAAAAAGTGACATATAATATAGGTGAGGGAAACGGCCATGGGTGAACCTGAAGATGAATGAGATGGCTTGAAATCTGCAGTCCTTTTTTAAAAGCAGATCATACAGCCTTGCTTCTCTGTAGCTGGACATGTTCCTAGAGTGGGTGGCTCTGAAGATGTTTTTTTTAAGAAGAGGTATTAACCAAACAGATAATAAATAGATAACAAAGCCAACACAACAGCGCTGCAGTGGCATGACTCGTGGATACAGCCACAGGCCTCACGCAAAATGATAAAAACACATCACTGAGCAGGCAGCACTAATTTCTTCTGGCTTAAAATCACTCCTAGGAATTATTACCAATGCTGCAACTCAAAGCGAGGATAATAATCCCAAAAGATTGAATCATATTTGGATTTACTTCAGTTTTCCAGGGTACATCAACATGGCTTTAGACAGGAATCCCACCTATTTCTGGGCAGTTTTGGAACCTATCACCTCATCCAAAATGCTTAACGCATCCATCACGACTGGAGCTCACCCAGCTGTGTTTCAGGTCTATTGCTCATGAAGTTTGATCAAGATTCAAGTTCTCTGTAGATCATTAACATCAACAAAATGCCCTTTTTGCCCAGGGAGGTTGTGGACTCCTCCTTGAAGGTGTGACCAGGCTGGAAGGGGCTCTGAGTAACCTGATCTAGTGGGAAGTGTCCAGGCCCATGGTAGAGGGGTGGAACTAGATGATCTTTAAGGTCCTTTCTAACCCAACCCATTCTATGGTTCTATGAGTTTTCCCTTTCCTGCTCATTTGCCACGGTGTCAAGCACACTACCTGTACCTGTTGCAGTCCACAAGCCTGGGAAACGGGCAGTAAAAAAGAAAAGGAGAGGGGCAAGAGCAAGAATTCAATTGCAGCTTAAGACATCTGGCTCCAAAGAGAGGGTTGGCTGCAAAGAGCAGGGAGGTTGTAGAAGGCTGGTTGGAACAGACAAGAGAAACCCATCAGAAATGGAAAATAGGCAGGTTCCTACACACCTCCCCTGTGACATCGTTGTGTTACTCAGGGGTGCAAAGAATTCTAACTCTGAATAACAACCCTGCCCAATTACAAGGTCTGCATAGGAATCCCTCGGGTAGTTCACTGAATGAGCGCAAACCTAGACAAAAGGGATTTTCCACTTGTGAAAGGAAACCCAAAGAAAACGCGTGATCAGTTTTTGTAATCACATTCTCATCCAGAGGTCTTCCAGGCATTGACAGAACTGTTAAAATGACAAAAACGAAGCAAAGAAAATACCCCAAACCAAGGAGCCAGACTTTGCTCAACAGCAGCTACTGCGGTTACTCTCAAACAATCAGTGTGGAAGCAACGCTAAAGCATAAAATACCACTTGAAAAGATGGGAGATTTTACAAGGCTGGAACACCACAGGAAGGCCAGGAAGTGTTGTCCTGGTCTTGCACGCAAAGAATCAAATTGCATTTGAATTCCTGCTGCTCTGACTGTTGTTTCTGAGGGTTTTCTAGAAGACAGTCTGCTGTACTTATATTTGATTATCATCTGATAAATCGAACAGCACCTGGGGGACATGGGAGTTTTCTGAATTCCTGTGATGGTCTTCTGATATTTACCATTTCCTCCCCAAAAGAGCACACACGAGGGCATCGTACAGCAAGTGGCATCTCACAGGAACCAGAGAACTCACTGCAGTATCTTTTCCACCTGCTTTTTTGGTTGGATTTTATGTCTCTTTAAGATTTCCAGGTATAATTTCCCTTAAAAAATGTTATTTTTGGTCAAGACGGGTTTATACCAGTAGAAGGTAAAAGAGGTTGTGAGTCTTTGAGATGAACATGTGGTAATTGTGCTATCTTAACTCAGGCTTTTTTCCTCCTTTCCAGCCTCACGGTCCCAGGAGGACTTCTAAATCAACACCACCAGGATTGTAACTTCCATAGTCTGAAACCATTGTGCACAAAGACCATCTGTTCTGCTCTCACCTGCCAAACAGCTGATGAGAAACTTCTAAGTCAACACGTGTCACTATTTCTGTTCAGGTCAGTATGGCATTGTTTAAAGGACAAGAATTCACTATAATCCGGGTTTTTCTGAAGGAGTAGGCCACCTTTTACAACCTTCGGGCAAAGAAATAAACTTTTTCTGACTCTGTAAGGAATTAATGAGACTTTTATCTCCATGAGGCTTGACCTGCTGCAGGACTGTCAACCAGGATCTTAAAGAACTTTGTATATTCCTATTTATGCACCTAAATCAGCAGAGAAAATGCAGAGTAAATACAATGCAAAAGTTAGGGAATCTGTTTCAGAAAGAGCTCATCCTTGTGCACAAGAGCTCTGGGATCAGTGTTGCCCAGTGTTTTCCAGTTTACAGGACTAGTCTTCCCAGTTCTCAGAGTCCAGCAAAACTGCTGACGTAGCTGCTGACACATTTCCAAGACCACGCTTTTCCAAGTTCCTGGAAGATGAGGGCACAGCAGCAGCAGTTACTACAAAGACAAGCCAGGGATCTGTTTCCATCTCTTTTATCTATTCCCTGGGTCTAAACATTCTATGCTGTTACCATCAGAGAAGGTTTTTGTTTCCTCCCCTCCTCTGTGGTTTTACAAACTGTTCAAACAGTGATGTTACACTTTTTATCTCATGCCACAATCTGGGGGCCCTATACCTTCCCAACCTCCCCTTCCTAAGGCTTTCTTAAAGGGTTCTCCTAGCATGGGAGATGTGTTCAGGCACCACATGTTGAACACGTTTACTGCCTTGGCCTGTCAAGTCTTAGACCTGCACTTGACCCAAATCCGTGAGGCTTCTGAATGCTGGAAGTCATCCATGGCAAATGCAACAGAGTGACAACGTGGAGGCAGCTTGTTCTCACCCAGTCATAGAATCATGGAATGGTTTGGGTTGGAAAGGACCCTACGGATCCTTTCCATCTCGTTCCAAGCCCCTGGCCACGGGCAGGGACACTTCCCACTAGGCCAGGCTGCTCAAAGCCCCGCCCAAGCTGGCTTTGAACACATCCAGGGATGGGGCATCCACAGCTTCTCTGGGCAACCTGTGCCAGTGTCTCGCTGCCCTCACAGCAAAGAATTTTGTCTTAAAACTAAACTAAAACTACCCTCTGCCAGTTTAAAGCCATTCTCCCTTGTCCTGTGCCTCTATGTCCTTGTAAAAAGTCCCTTCTCCAGCTCTCTTGTAGCCCCCTTGGGCACTGGAAGGGGCTCTAAGGTCTCCCTGGAACCTTCTGCAGGCTGAGCAGCTCCAGCTCTCTCAGCCTGTCCTCACAGGAGAGGTGCTCCAGCCCGCTGAGCATGTTGGCCTCTCACCAGCAGATCTATTACATCTTTACATACGTACTTCTTAGACATATCAAAAGCATGGTAATTTTGTGGGCTGGGGGACTATAAGAAGCCAGGAATTAATTTAACCAGAAAACCAGATCTATTAGTGTATTGTTTTTATAAGCACATTTTAGGCAGAACAACATTCGAATTTATTGTTTTGGTTAAAAAAGACTGCTTATTAATGCCAATTTTGCTTTAAGGCTCTGAATTAAAAACAAATCACTCATTTTTTCCTCTTTCCAATCCTTGAAGTTTCAAGATACAAGTGGCTTGTAAGGGGCTGTTCCAAACCCAAGAACAGTTTGAGGAATAACATATAACAAAGTTTCTTGCAGACAACCTTTTTTTACTCCCAGCAGCTGCTGCAGAAATTAACTCTAAGTCTCAGTTCCACACAGCACATTTTGAGCTGAGACTGAAAGACTTGTTCTCTTACAGTCTTTGGAGATAATTCCATTTTATAAAAGCATACCAAAAGAGTATCTGTTCACAAACAAATTTTACAACAGTAAATTGAAGAGAGAAATTAAAATACCCACTTATTATCAATGAAGGTAATATGCTCCAAAATGGCAATCACAGAGATGGGTTTAGTAGAGGAAACAGGTCCACACTGATCAACAGGTCCACTTTAATCAACACTATACAAGGAGAAATTTAGAAAAAAACTGCAATATGTGCATTAACTTAGAGACAAAAAGTATATATATTTAATATATGTATTACGTTCTATATATAGTACTATGTTACATTATATTATACTATATACATTCTCTCCTGGTGCCGTTGGTAGAGATAGATTGTTCTGACTGCGTGTCATGGAAATCAGGCTGAAAGTCATCCTGGTTCAATAAAGTAACTTGGTGCAAGTCATAAAAAAGTAAGATGTTACCATAAATTTGTACCTGAATGTTGGGATTCTGCCCATTGATATCTGCTTTTGATAGGTCAGGGAAGTTTGGGAGATCCAGGAGGAAAGATCTGGGTCCATCTCTTTGCAAGGACGTGTGCCCGTTCTCCTGCCTGAACCGCTGCTTGGGGAAGGGCCGGTGGGCAGCCTGCAGATCGGGGTATTCCCTGTGGTCCTCGGGGTTCAGGGTGAAGCTGTCTTCAGGAGAATGGTCATCTGCACTCAGGGTGTTCTGGGGGAGAAAGGCAACACACCATAAGGACAACTGAGAGTGTGCAGTCCTGCCAGTGCCCCATCCCTCGGCTGGCAGCAGCCTCACAGCACCCAGACCCACGGCTCGCTGCTGAAACACAAATCTGTGACCATCTGACACGAGATAAACCTGAGTCACCTGCAGCAACTCAGCTCTTCCAGGCTCCTGGACCATTCCAGCACCCACACGTCACCACAAGCACCAGACTTAAACCCAGAAACGTGAAGCCCCAGGGAATCAAATTGTATCGCATTAAATGTGTCCCTAAAAATGGTGAAAGGTGTCCTTTCCATAAATCCTTTTAGTTTGCTTTGTTCCAAAGCGAAGCAGAAACACTGACTGCTAAGCCCATGTTGAAATTCATGGTACTGAAAGATCGTATCTCTGAGCTGGCAACCTCCCCTTCTCTCCCCCTTGGTCTGCAACAACTTCCATCTCGTCGCCTGTGTTCCTCACCCAGCTTCTCTGGTCTTGAACATCTGAACCTTCCTTCCTCTGGGATCTCATTTTCATGTTTGCCTAATGGTGGGATTGAATTTCACCAAGCTGTGGGTCAGCGGTTAATGCTTTTGTTATTGTTGAGCGTACTTTTGGGTTGTGTAGTGTATTACAGCAGGCTGCCTCCACACCAGTAGCGCTGCTGCCACTGCCTTTGACCTCACCAAGGAGACACATTTAGTAGCAAAACACTGGCTCCCTGGGTTAGGACTGGCCTGGGGACTCGGGGTGAAAAACAGCAGAGAAGTCCTATCTTCTTACGGCTAAAGAAAAACAAAATAAATGCATGGGGCAGACTCAGAACAGGTTTTGGTTTTGACTCAGCTGAAAAGTTTCGGGCTTGAGGTCTTAGTACGACTGCCTGGGGAATTTTTATTTTCAGTCCATAAAGAGACAGCAAGCATGGAGAGGGTAAATGTTAAAGACCTATCTTTTAAAACAAGCACAATTAAAGTGGAATGGCCACATGTGGTTCTGGCTCTACTGAAGCATATTTTTGCCAGCATTTCTGGTTAAACGCAATCTCCATCCAGCTCTCCTGGTTCAAATTAAGCCATAGCATACCTTTAGCTAAGCTCTCAGATAGATAACAGCTCCAATGCCTTTTCTTTTATTTTGTGTTTATTTGCTTAGAAGGTTCTAAATCGACCTTTAAAGAGATTTTACAATATAATCTGTGCACATTACAGGAAAATATTCAGCGAGTTAAATAAACTAAGATTTAAGAATTAGTCTGTGACCAAGTGAAATTGTCTCAAGCAACAACAAAGGTGGGTCTCCTCTCTCCTCTTTGCTGCAGTCCATTTGTAAAGAGCAAAATCAGATTCAGCAGAATTACTGTTGTCTTGGTACTGTCATGCCCAGAATGGTTATACTCTGAAAGTGTGTATCACTTACCCAAAAGGGTAATTTTGTGCATCTCTCTCCAGCACATAAACACTGTTCTGAATTAGTGTATGTGTGCAGTGCTAAAAATGTATGTGCTCCTGACAATCTGCACTACTGGAAGGGTAAAACACAGACCCTCCTCTTTGCTGAAGACCTTTCAGGAAGGACTTTCAGATGCCTTTGGTGGCCCACCCGTTATTCAATATAAAGCACAAAGCACACAGCAGCAAGCTCCGGGAAATAAGACTGAGGGCCACTAAGATAACTTCAGGTTCCTTACTCAGATATGCTTTAACTTAACACTTTTCAAATAAAATTTAACTGTAAACTTCTTGGTGCATGAGGATTAAATAGCTTCTCAGTTGTGTGATGGACAATAAGGTGCAATTGGGCTGTCATTAAATTACCAGTCAGGAACCAAAAAGTATGTGGTACTTAACTCCTTTTACTGGGGTATCATGCCCATAATCTTACCTTTATTAAAAATAAAGTAGGATTTTATTAAAAAATAATAAAATTCTCACATACAACTTTATACTTTCCCCATGTGCTTGCCACTTCAGGAGCATCCTGATTCTTCTCCACATTAACATCCCATGAAGCTGGAGCTGGCTGAGGACTTGAGAGAGCTACATTTAATTCTCTGGTAAGACCTGCTGTGTGATCCTGACAGGTCACGGTCTGTCTGTGCCTTCACGGGGATAACAGCACTTCCCTTCCTCACTGTGATATTTGCAGGGAGCTCAGAAACTACAATAATAAGGAGTATATAAAAAGTTTTTAATAGTGTCAGACAGATGGAATATCACATGGAGTTAGTTAGAAAATTGTCGTGGTGAAGTAATGACATCAGGCCGATCGGGCCCACTACCAAGCTGCTTGGGGCAGGGACTGTCATTAATTACAGCCTGACTGAGATGTGGCTTCACATTAGAAAGAAAAACGGAGGGAGGGCAAGATAAACTGCTCCATCCCAAAGGCTGCTGCAGGGAAGGGAGGATGGACCACTCCGCTTGCTCAGGGTGGACATGACCCTTTGAGGGGTTCAATGTTAGGTGAACATTTCTAATCTCCAGAGCAGGCTTTGAGAGGGACATGAAGCTTGGCTTGAAGAGCAGGGTTGAGTAACGAGTGGCAGGGATGGCACAGGTTAAACAGTGTGTGCTCTGCCTAAGAGCGGTGTTACCTCCTGCACTCCCTTTCCCACTAGGACAAGCCCAAGCTGTGCCTCCTTGGGGCTCCTTCGTCGTACTGCAAGGTGGGCAAAGGGAAAAGCTCAGAATGTGTGAGTTGTATCATTCCAGCCATCTGCTCATCGTACCAGGAGAGAAAGGCCATTTGTAAACAAGATAGATTGCCCTCTTTTTAGGTGGATGCTTCTTGGTGTAGTGTCTCAGCTGATTTGTAATAGTATTAGAAATGTGTATTTCTGGTAAAAATACAGAAGGGGCTGCCAGCAATAAACCAGTGAGCTTGAACTGCTGGGAAGAGAAGAATATGCTCGCTCTGTTCTACTCCATTAGCTCAGCAAAGGCTCTTCCAAGACCCATCTAGCAGGAAAAAGTGTGTCCTTACTGCAATGCCGGCATCCTTTCTGAAGAAAACAAGGTTTGTGTTCCAAAGCTCATAGAAGAAATTTAATTTTGTCTGTTTGCTTTTCGTGGCTTTTTGTTTGTGTTTGGGTTTTTTCCCAGGAGGGATAGTCTTCTCTTCTTATTTCTACCTTATTTCCCATGTTTCTATTTCACGCTGTTTATTTTTAGGTGTACACAATTTGTGTTCCTGATGCTTTTTTGAAAGCAGTGTTGCTTGTCTTCCTTTAAAAGCTATGTCACTTCATTCTGAACTACTGACTCAGTTTCTTTGAAGTTATGACATTTCTAATTCAGGCACAGTGGTTCCTTACTCAAATGATGCATCTGCCCTAAATATTTTAAGATAAAACACTTTCTTTCCTTCATTTAACAGGATTATTCACAACTTTTAAGCTTTCCATTAAGATGATTTTAAGAGGTTACTCATGCTGGCTGTCAGCTACAGTTCTGCAGCCCCATGGGATCAGATAATTATAGAAGTTCCTAATACAAAAACAGCTTAGGATTTTTGAGTGTTCCAAGTGTGGACAGTATCCAAAGGCAATGACTTAAACCCTTGAGAGAGACTCTGCCATATTGTTTGCATTACAGAATAACACACCTTGCAACACCCACTGCTGAACAAGGGAGGGCAATAGGTTGGTGCGTATCAATGTCTTTGTGTCCATCCATAAACCGCAACTCACAGGGATTTGGGGAGGATAATTTTAAAAGCTGGTGATCCAAAAGGGGCTTGCACCATGACATCCAACACTTGCATCGTGGTTTAAGGCACCGAGAGACAACGAAGGAGAAATGTTCTGCCCAGCACTGCAGTTTAACTCTTCAGTAATCAAATGGCTGTTTTACCTCTCCCCTTGGCTTTCACATTTTGTTTCTCCCTCTGTCATGACAGACATGAGCGGCAGGGAACTGCACTGTTTCTCTTCCCCACAGAGAAGCTAAACAGAAATGGGAACTTGTAAAAATACCAAACTAGGGAAAAAAGGAATTTTTCTGCCATTTTAGCAAGCAAGGAATCCTCTTTTCCTTATTTTAATCCTATTTCCAGCTCTGGAAAAACAATCAAGACAGAGAATAAGTGAGAAATGATTGCAGCTACAGAAAATACTCTGAAGCAGCTGCTCCTTCTCTGTCCTTCATATTTGTTACCTTCCTTCATTCCCTCCCCACTTGCCAAACTAAGGGCGCATTTGCAAGCACTGCTAATTATGGAGTTGAAAGAATTTGGGAAAACTGATGCAACCTATATGCTAACAGCTCCCAGACAGCAAGGGAATCTATTACTAAATCCCTGCTGCAGCTACATTGCTTTTTTTATTTCTTGTATACTCCTTTGAAATATCTTGTAAAATGATCTTGACAAGAGGTCTTGAATTGAAAACCGACGGTCTGTCAATGCACTTTCATGATGCACCTGTACAGCATCTTCAACCACCAGCAACAAGGAACATGTATTTATTAGGAAACTTCAGAGACGCTATAAAAGATTATATTGCTATCAGAGACAAAATGAGGCCTGGGGCCTTCACAGCAAACCCTTACAGCCATTAGGACTGGTTTCATTTCCCACCTGCCTACACAGATTGTTTTCATTTTGAAGGCTGTCGTGTGTTTCCAGGTTAGTGCTAAATGATCACTTTGAAACGGTCCGGTCTGGGGAGGCAGAGTAGCACACTGGGACACTACATGAGACTTTCACCTCCACAGATCCAAGACCTGTAATGAACTTGGGGGATCTAATTCCTGGGGTTTATTTTTTGGGGTTTTTTTGTCTGTTATGAGCATAAACAGCACAGGACCTCCCAAGATGAGGTATGAGATGCAGCCACTGAGGTCAATAAGTGAGAAGCATTATCAGAGATACACAGAAAGAGGTTTCTTTTATGATTAATCCCACATACAGTCCAGGCAGTCAGACAGAAGAGAAGTCAGACCAGAGGGGTGTCACATCAACCACTCAGCTAAGACATTCTCATTTTTACTTAAAATGTGCTTGCCCTTCACTCATATATGGCAATGAAGTGAAAGGCCTTATTTATCTTTAGAAAACTGCACAAACCAATTGTTTCAATAATTAATAGCACATTTCAGATAATCACTGTTCATAAATAATTTAAACCAGACTACACTGACTTGCATGTACACAATTGGTTTCACTAAGGGGCTCCAAAATAGACCATCTGCTTTAAACGTTGTGCAAATAGATGAATCACTGGTTATAGTTGGTAATAATAATAGTAATAATAATAATGTTAATCATGGCCTAATTTTTAATAATTCTGTATTTAGGCCAGCAAAATCAGTAAAATGACAGTGCATCCAGTTCTAACTTGCAGTACATCTGCCTGTGTGACTAACGGGTCATGGAAGGACCAAACCCAGTCATCCCGCAGCGCACTGCTATGGGACGCATTAGCGTTGGGGCTGTGTGGCTCCTGAAGTGATTTTGTTTCTGTGGAGAACAGGACGGAGTCACAAATACTGCTGCAATTAAGAAATTCAGGGTAGACATGTCGACCTGCAGTCACTGCTGGAGCAGCAGTCCACAGTGAGGGGCTTGGGATGTCCCAGGACACACCCAGCCACCACAGCTGGTTTTCTGCCCTCTGCTGAAATAGCTCTCAGGAGCTGTGTCCAGCAGGACCAGAACCTCAAAGCATCTGGGCACATTTATGGCACAATCACAGCTCTTGAATTTTACGGGTTTTACCCTAAAAACTCCTAGCCCTCAGAGCTACACCGAAAATCCTGAGCACTGACTGTGCAGCCAGGATGTGTGTTACGACTGCAGAGGCTGCAGTGTTGAGGCCCCCTCACACCCAAGGTCTAGGAAGTCCCAGGCAGCTCTGTCGAGGCACACGGCCAACACTAAGTCAGGACCCTCCGCAGCGGAGGAAAAGGCTGTTGACTCGTTGAACCTTCTGAACTGATCCATCCCAAGTGCCAGAGCAGTCTAACACCATTCCTCCCCCACTGAGCCTGTTTATTCACTCGCACTCATCAAGCTTTGGTCCGTCCTTCGTTCAGGCTCTGCTTGGGAGTTCCCCTCACCGAGCTCCTGTCTCTTCCACACTGCTAACAAACAGCGGGTCCACATCTGAACTCCTCTGGCAGACAGTGTTTTTTCCTCTGAGCTTAAGGAGAAAACCAACCATATTATTCTCTCAGATCTGGCAACCTTTTGCTACATGTTGTGGACACACATTTCACATCACAGCTCTTTTTTATAGCTCTGTTGTTTGCTTGTATTTCATGTTTTCGTTCAGCTGGAAAATACAAACAGTATGGTTCAGCTTGGAGGTGAAGAACTGCCAGTTTGTATAAACACTTTGATAATAGAAACTCGGTGGTGATTACAGCTTGAAGTCTGCTGGAAAAAAACAGAGGCCCTTTAGTAAATTTTTAATGTAGTACACACTGGTGCTTTGTTCTTCAGCAGATACTCAGCCATCCAGGGGACGGCCAAGCGCACAGAATTAAATTGTGTAGGGCTTTGACAGATGTTCAGGGCGCAGTTTTGCTTGTAGTTAACAGATATTTTCGGCTGCCTTAGCTGGTGGCAAACATTTAGTTGTTCTTCCTGAGTCTGAAGACCTTCCCTGTAATCGCTGCCTGTGTAGAGCTCTCCACACAGGACACAGTGACTTAGTGGCTGAACAGGCAAATGTACAACTGCAGAGTAGCCCAGCTATTCCACTCCAATAACCTGTGGTGCCAAAATGCAAATTCTTTGAAAGTTCTAATTATTTTTAGGCTTTATTAAACACCTGTACAGAATCAGGAGTACAATAAAGCTTTAAATAGAATTCATTTATACCCTGGCTAAATTTAATTGAGCTAGTCTACTCTCACCCATCATTTAAAATCTGCATCATACTTTACACATCAGGTTCCAACAGAATGGGAAAATCTGCCATAAGCTGCAATGAAAACTGCAAAGGAAATCCAGAATATTCAGTTTTTCTACACAACTCTTTGGTCAGGCTTTGCAGGCCAGCACACACAAAGTCAGTGTAAATGAAAGCGAACAAACATACATCTGAAATTATTTTCCTAGGGTTTAAACTGTGTCCTTTTGCAAGTTTATTCCACTAAATCACTACGGCTAGGATTTCACTAGGTGAACCAGCTTTAATAACTGAAGTTTTCATCTGTCCTTAACTGAAAGAGTAACCTTACTTGAAGCCTTTTCGATTTCCAGAGTTGCCTTCAGCTGTTAGCTTCCAAGAAACAGCTATTCCCAGCCTCCGTGTCTCCCTCTCATATGCCACTGAATATCCACCCTATGCTTTCAAAAGTGTCTATGACTCTGGCTGTGTTAACTGGCAGATGTTTTTAGAGACTAGAAAGTGTTTAGTCCCTGTGGACTGAGAGTTACATGATGACTTCATCACATAAGCAAAAGCTAATAACGGGAAAGCAAGAAAGCAGACAAGTGTTATATTCCAAAAACATGATGTTTCCTGTGCTTCTGGCAGAGTTACTTCTGAGCCTGGAGAAAGGCAAATCACTTGAGTCTTGATGCTCAAAGCACACATACCCCCATCGAATCACTGCGAGATAATTTCCCTGCCGCTCCCTTATTTCCTTCCCCACCAATACTCACTGTCCTTTGGATGGAAGTGAGAGGGTGAAGGCAGAGGAAAGGCAGTGTTTGTTTACCTTCAATATCCACGCACCAACTACGTGCCTCACAATACTCCCTGCAAAGGGTTGTTGCTACACCCAGGAGTTTCCAGCCCCACAGCAGCAGAAATCCGAGCGGCTGCCTCAGGACCACGCACCTCAGCCCCTGCAGTGAAATATTCTTTCAAGTGCACAGCTTTACCCTCTCCATTTAGAAACCTTTGGAGACTGACACACGAACAACTGGAAGTCATTAGTATAAATGGCATCTGCACACGCGGCGCAATACTTGCCGTGGGTTTGCATCAAGCCATCGGCAGTGGACGCTGTGCCCTCTCTCTACATCTCCCTGAACTGCCCGAGTGACACTTCGAGAAGCCAGAGGAAGCTGATACACAGGAGAAAGGCCTCCCTCCAGTGACACGATGGGGAAGAAGAACAAGGGATTAGATAGGCAGCATACCGTGGCAAGACAATGTGAAGAAGACCCTTCTCTGCTTAAGAGGGGAAAAAGGATTTGCCCCGGAGAGGAACGCGGGCTTTCTGTACTATGAATTCTGTGCATGTATATATATTTTCTTAGAACGGTAAGGGAGGGGGCTATTTCCTAGAGCTGATTAAAGAAGCATGACTCGATTTTCAATTTCAAACGACTCGGGGGGCATTCCAATCGACTGCAGACAGGAAATGAATACCATACATGCACTGAACAAGGCAGATGCTTTTGAATCTGACACTTACGTGAAATGAAAATATCTTCATTTCTGTCTCCCCTCCGCCCCATGATCGCTAGCTAGTTCTGAGCTATTTTTAGGATAAATGGTTTTATGTTTCAAACTTGTTATAATCCTAGCATATGCCTGAAGCCACCCAGACGCCACTGACAATAAACTCCATGGAGCAGGCCAAATGCATCTTTAGGTTGGTCCCAGCAGCTGTAGACAGCAGTAAGGTACGAGAAGAAAGATAAGCAGTTCGGGTTGAGATATCCTCACCTCCTCTGGTGAGGAACAGAGATGGTGGGTGCACCAGATCCCAGGGAGGGAGAACAGCCCTGTACAAGGAGAGATCCTAAAGCACATACTGCAGAAACACTGCAGAACAGGTTGGAAGAGCAATTCCTGGTAGAATTCACTTTCAGCTACTTAACTCTGCTAAAAAGATAACTATATATACACATATATATTCTCCTCATACAGCCCTTACAAGCATCTGCAATAACTGTCATGGGAGTATTATGGGGTTTATAACCCGACTGCAATGTAATTGTGGCTCCTTCTATCCATGGCAGCAGTGCACATCAGGGAACTGGCATATGCAGCTCTTTTCTCCCACTTGGTCCATATGTGTGCAAACACATGATTTCAGCTGCATACTCCTCTTGTATTTTATTGTGGGAATACTTAAATAGGATAAAAGAAAAAAATTCAGAGAGGTGGTATTAGTCTAACCCTTACTCTGATGTTATGCAGATAATTAGTTCATTTTATCTTGATGTTAAGACAGTCAGAGTCTAAGAACATGAAGAAATGATCCTCTTAGGAGACAGACAGGAGGAGAAGAAAGAGGGCTGGCTAGGTGAGAAAGGCAGCTCTGATCTACATTACTCAAAAAGCCATGAATGCCAGATCAAAGAAGAGCAGGAATCAAATTCTCTGCCACTGAAGGATTTCAGCAGCTTTTCCAGAGCTATTGATCTCTCAAGGGCAAACCCTTTTAAACACTAGGTGATGCCTCTAACTAGCCAGAACTCCCACCTTATACTGGCTAAGCCTTACGTGGTTTGCTTTCATCAGCTGGGGAAAGCAGAAACAGCTCAGACACCGCTGTATCTGGGTTCGATGAAGCAGACATACAGCAGAGCACAGAAATAGCACATGTGCATTTTCTGCACCAGATGTTGCCTTTCTAATGGCCATCATGGTAGATGTTAACTAAAAAACAGCTTCCTCACTGAAGAGCTGTGCCTTTGGTGACCAACAATACCATGGAGTGCTTTGTCTGAGGACAGAACGCTGTCACCCTGGTGAGAGCTCTGGGCAGGGTTTGTTTGCTCAGTGCTGACTTACTGACAAATATAAAGTCACCTCATATTCTGTGTGGGATGAAGGTGGGATAAGACACTTAAGGGGTCAGGGCAGCTCAGCTGACAAGCGGTGACTTGTTCACGAGTTTGGACTCACAGGTGTAATTTGAACACCTAGAAGGCACAGGATCCAACCCTAAACCAAGTCCCGAATTGTCAAATGACCTATAGATTGGCTTCCCTCTCCCACCCCTTCCCTGGGTCATGTGTCTTTGGAGTCTGGTAGACAAGCTTCCAGGTGTTTTGCCTTGTTGGGACACTTTGGGATCATGCCTTAAGCAAGAGCCACTGGAATTGGGTGCAGTAAAGCAATTTCACCTGATGCATCCCCAGCTGGTTTCCTAAGGGCTGCCTTTGGGCTTTTCATAAGGATCCTCTTGCAGCGAGCTCTCCTTGCAGCTGCTGCCACCATTGCATCCCTGGGAACACTCCATTCATCCTGCCTTCCACACTTGCTATGCTACACACTTGGCTGCATCAGCACATTCTGCTCACAACTGGAAGCCCACCTGCTCCAACCAGCATTCAGAGCAACTTGGTACCTCTTTCTCCTCCATGCTTGGATCGGGAGCTAGTGCTGCTACCATGTGAATGCATATCAAAAGCTCCAGGACTCTATCAGGCTGAACAGCTCGTTTGAAAGCTTTGGCACTATTGTTCCGGAGCACACTGTGAAGCACAGGCACACTGTGGCTGCCCTAGGTCCCTTTAGAGATATATATTCACAAAAGTTGGACACATAGATATCAACCCCTCCATTCTTTCCCAATAAAAGCTTGGAGTCTAAAGCACAAGGTGAGGATCCTCCATTGGCCAGCTGTAGCAAGGCTTTCATAAATAACACGAAAATCAACTCCTATAATGGAAAACAATACTCCAGAAACTCTGTCCTGACAAACATCTGTTTTCCTATTGTAGGAAGGAATAAGAAGATAGGAAAAGTTAAATGCTGAATGCCTAAACAAACTGAATTAGGAAGAGATGGTAGGAGTAATGACGGATGAATTGTAAACCACCTGCAAATGTTAAAATTGCCGTGCTCCTCTGCAGACCATTAAGTCTATACTACAAACCTCCAATAGACAGGGACTGTGCTCTATAAAAATCATGATGAATGCAGGCTTGTTTTTATATTATGGAGGTCCTAATCCTCCTCCTCCTCTGTCTTTGCTCTATTGTTACAACATCAAAGACCAACTGCTGGCCGAGATACAGTCAATATGAAAAGGGCGACCAGCAAATTTACTGCTTGACTTCATCCCCTTTAAATGGAATAGGCACCATGGCCCTTTTTCAAAGTCCAATCACAGACATATATCTTTTTTATTGGACATCATGTACAATAAAGTGAAGCTGTAACTTGGAAAAAAAAAAATAGAACACCTTAAAAAAATCCCATGAGGTGAACATTCCTTTATAAAAATATCACTGTGGTTACGTGTTTAGAAAAACTCCGGGCACTCCGCAGAGCAAAAGGCATGGGCTGGCTAGGTTATAGTTTAGCTAAGATGCATATCCATGCCTAATACTGAGTTGGTTTTAAAAAAACCCAAACCCAAGCAACTAATAAAAAGTGATATATTTAATTCAGAATGCCAGTGTCATTCAAATAAACTGAAATGGCAGCATTCATGTCACAAGAATCATTAACTGCTTTGTTACAGCCTGCTCTGTGCAGTGAACCTTTACAGACTTCTTCAGTCCAGAGAATCTTTAAATCAGCAGCACAAAACGCATCTTAAACAACTCCAGTCTGATTACTGAGGTAACTTCCAGAGACACTTTCAGAGGAGAGTTGTATCTGTAGACATTAAAGACAGGGACAGTTTTATTTCCGTTGTACTGCTAAATAGAGGCTAAATAATTTCTGGCTATGAAATTAAATACTGTATAAGCAACTCTCATGATGTAGGAGGTGAGGGCTGTTACAGAATCCACGTAAGGTAGCTATGGGTTTTGGGCTTGTTTGTTTGTTTGTTTTAAACAATTTAAACTATTAATCCTTTTTGTTTCTTTGGGTAATTTGTGCCAACAGACATTAGAAAACATCTGGTTACTAATGTTATATCTAGACCTGATTTTAGAATCCTGCAGTGATGTACCTGGCAGATAAAACCAAGCAAATGTATGTTTTGTTACACCTGTAGGAAACTTCAGCAGCTGGTTCCAGTGCAGTAATTATGGTTTCCCCACAGCAAAAACTGCTGCTGCTGGGTTACTTCTAAGGCAATAAAGGTTAAAAAGCTGTGTAACTAATTTTTGAAGCACTAGCTTTAGAAAAATAGCTGTCTTATCACTAGGTCCTCTTCACTGCTCTGTCTTTCCATCGTATCCTACAGGAAAGCTCTTCCGGTGCAAAGACCTCACCTCCTACTCAGCATTCCTGGGCATGCAGGAGAAGTGTTTCGATTACAATGTTCAGTTTTCCAACACCGGAGTGCCCAACTTGGTGGGAATGCCAAGGCAGGATGCCCAGAGGAAGCTTTTATGCAGTTAAATGCGGTCCATGGACAACACGGACTCAGTAACTTCTCCTCAGAAAGGGAAGACTCCACTTCTCTTAGCATGGTCCTCTCAACAGTGCCAGAAGAAGACGGGGCACATTATCTGGGTGGTTTTTATAGATATTTACAGTACTCGATGGTTTGGTCACAAGTAGTGATCTCAACAGCCATGCAGGCAAAGAGGAAATGTTAAATTCCCAAGGAAGAACAACTACTGTGGAACAAACAGTCCAGGGTTTTTCAGTGGGTATGAAACTAACAATGAAACGTAACAGATGGAAATTAATTCCTGCAGTCTGAAGAAAGCCACACACCACAGCCCAGCTTGCATTTTGGGATGGGGGTCCTGTGTATTATGTGCATATCAGTTCTGTAGCAAAACCGAGCTCTCAAGGATCCATATTTGAGAGGATCTTGGGTCTGCAGCCAACACAAGTCATTGACTAGTCTTGCTTTGTGGAAGTCAGTGGAGCAAGGTCAACTTAAACATGCTGAGATCGCAGGTCTAGCAGGGAGGTGTAAAAGTCAAGGCATGTTTGAACTTCTGCTTTCAAAACGCACTGGCTCTACCAAGTGTGGTGAGAGAAGGATTTCACCTCTGATTTCCCTCATCTTTAGGAGCACCTCCATAACATTAAAAGCTTGGAGATGAACAACTCCAAGCCTGCTTTCATCCTGCTGCCTGCCAGAAGAGAGGAATAAAAAAGAGATGACCCACGGCCATGAGTGCTCCAAACACTGAAAAACAAGGACAAAAGGATAAAGGAACTGCTTACCCGTACCGCCCAC
Organism: Sclerurus mexicanus; assembly: GCA_013396755.1. Classification (NCBI taxonomy): domain Eukaryota; kingdom Metazoa; phylum Chordata; class Aves; order Passeriformes; family Furnariidae; genus Sclerurus; species Sclerurus mexicanus. Next base: position 63,877 of record VWZF01006871.1, on the reverse strand, counting down.
ACCAGCTCCTCTAACCACGCATTACAGTGCCACACAACCGACCGCTGCGGTGAGCCATCCCTTATTACAATAATAAGTTACATTTTACTTTGTTTTCTTTCTTTTTCTGGTATTTCGAATCGAAAGTGCATGGAAATACCAACACTGGAAACATTCTGCTCTTGCTGATGTATCAATGAGCTCACTACGCTGTTTCTTGGAAATGTTATTCATCTCTACTATGAATTTAGCCTGGCATTTACTGTCTTCAAAACTTGTAAAATAGACATAATGGTCTTAAAGTGCAACAGTAACCACTGCATTATTTAATGCTTCTTTCTGCCTCTTACTAAGGCACTTTGTATTTTCTCTTTAAAGTTACCCTCCATCATTCATTTGTGACAGTGCCTACAGCCTCCATTCAGCCTGGAGACCCATTACACTGCACATCGCTCACAAGCTACACCACAACACTGGAATTGCAACCTCAATAAGCTTGGGTTGAGATTTTAAAAATAAAATTAAAAAAAAAGCCACTACCAGTGAAAAATAATACTTTTAAACAGCTATCTTTTATGGAGAACATTATTGAGTCAATTCAAAGGGCTTTTAGTTTGTGCAGTCTTAAAGCAGACAGCAAGATAAGAATTGTAACCAAAAGGCCAAACAAGCACTAACCAACAGCGTGAACAGAACAAATGAGGCACAACTGGGTAATACCACATCTGTTTGCAAGGGAGGCTGGCAAAACACACAGAAGAGCATAAAGCAACCAACTCTGAAGTTAAACCTGCCAGAGCTGCTAAGACTAGTCTATCACTATACTTCAGGATGGAAGCAGAAGGAAAAACTACATTGCCTCAGTTTTTGAGGTTTATGCTTGGGTAAGGAAACATCTCAATTGTCTGTATACATATGCAAAATACGAGGGTATTTCAGGACTTTAAAGTGACACAGAAGAATGTAAGCAGAAGAAAAGTAGAGCAAAATAATTTCCTACCATTACTTGCATTCTGTGCACTTTTACAATGAAGGAAAACAAATGAGAAATTCTTAAGTATCAATATTTACAAACCTGCGCATCTTTAAAAACAAAGGGACTTTCAAACCGAGTTTTCCTTCCCAGTGGAATAAAAACCAATGACTGGGTTTTCAGAAGTCCTGTCTGTCTCTGTCACGTATGATGTTAGAAAGCTTTTCAAACATGGCTAGTGTATGTATGTATGTATCAGGTGGCAGGCAAAGCCTGCATCATCTGCATCGTTACCAATCCCACTGTCTTCTGCACTTCACTTTCTGTGAAGTTTTCAGATGCTGTGACACAACGCAGCCCGGGGTTTTCACCTAATCCATCATTCTTTCAGTGTTCCTTGTTTTCTTTGAAGACGTTTTCTACCATTTTGGAACAATTCAGCATTGATTACTAATACACAGATGTTGTAGATATGAGTGGAGACAAAAGAACAATGCTGAATTCAAACCACGGTTCCTTATTTATATTCAACACAACCTGGATTGGTTAAACAGATGTCTCCCCAGCAAAAGAATTCCACAGCAGAAAAAGGTGTGGAAAAGCTTAGTATGCTGAACCTTTAAGTACTGGGGCTCAGTTACCTATTAGCAGGTGATAAGATGTATGTTAAAAACCACGAGGGAGTACCCAATGACCAGCACCAGACAGTGCAATGATGACTGAGTTGTTGGGGTCATAAAGGCAAACAGCAGAGCTTCAGCTCTAGGCTTCCTGTTTTCTGTGGACAGCTGGAATGAGGAAAGGACAGAGCAGGGAAATTTGACTGAACCTAAGGGTTGTCAACCAAAGCTGGAGGAGTTGTGATGATCAGGGAAGAGCAAGGGGTCCATAGCAGCGTGGTTGTATCAGCTGGGATGGACCAACAGTGTCATTCTGTGCAGAATGAACTTCTCTATGTGATCCACAAAGACTACAAAACAAAAGCTACTCCAGAATTAGTGCTGACTGTCCAAGTCAGATGAACCCACGTGGAAAGGACCATCCCAGCTCCATCCAGGATCTCTGTGAACCCATGCCTGGTCTCTCTACTCTCCTTGTCACCAAGGATAATCGTTACAGCTCCAGCCTTTCCCAGGAACCAGTCTCAAAGTACCACTCCTTGCACTGCCATGAGTCAGCCACCACAGGGCTCACTCAGAGCCCCTGTTAGCAGGTAACCCCAACCCCTATCGCACACAGCCCCCGAGCACAGGTAAGGATGGACCGAGAGAAAAGAAAGGCAAAAGCAGGGATGTCTCTGGGACTTCTCCCTGTAGTAGCCACTGTGGTTTGTGTCTGGCTCCAGGCCCACGGAAATGGACATGAAGCCACAGTGATAACGCAGGATGAATTTAGAACAACACACACTCTTTTTTCATACAAATAGCCCAATACCGTAAAGAGCTGGAAAGTGATCCTAAATCTTGCTCAAAGCATAAATAAATAACTCAAATACGCTCTTCAGTATAAAGCACTAGGAAAAAACTGCTCTGAGCTATATTTAAGACAAAATTGAGAGGCACCTTGTGATCTAATGACAGGTCTTTATCACTGATGATGCAAGATGAGCAGTACAGTAACTGTTAGCTGCTGAGCTGAAGAGATGCTGAGCAGAGTATGCCTCATCCAAACACTGTGGTAAAATGTAATGCAGGAAGTTACATTCGTACCTGCCTAACGTTGCTCTTGCAGCCATAACTAAATACAATAGTCTTGGATCCCTGTTCCAAATTATCGCAGTAGTCTAAGATACTAAAAATGTATTCCTACCCTGAAGGTATGGTAACTCTTTTCCACCAAGGATGCTTTAGTTTGCTAGAAAATTCATTGAAGTAATAGGTATGAAGAGGAGTTTAATTAACACTTTCTGGAGTTTTCCTGGAGCCAGGTTTGAAAGGTGAAAGAATCTCTCCTGGGAGCAATGGATGCCAGCAAATGGTCCTCCGCTCAGTGCAGCAGTCTCAGTCCCTCACCCCCGTTTCCTGTTTTATCCTTTGCTTCCATGCATTCAGCAGCAGGACACGTAAAGCTAATCACTCTTCCCTCCCCCTCGATCCTGCAACAAGCCACAGCCCACCAGCAAAACCACTAAAGAGCACACATAATTCTCTCCCTTGGGAGGTGAGAGAATGAACTGCACATGGCCTAAGTAATTCCTAAAGCTTAGTGCACAACTGGAGGAACATATGTCAAAGGGTGAGCTTTAGCTGAGGACCTACACAGCAAAGCCTGCTGAGACCAGGCAGGTTTTACTGTCACCGTCAAAAAGCACGGCACAGTATCTTCTGTGACAAGGAACCACCTCACCAAAAGAGGCTTTGGTTTGCAGAGAATCAGCCTGCCTCACTCACAAGCCACCTGCTCTGAAAGTTATTCATACGAGCTGCTTTTCAGGCAGAGAAGGATTTAGTGTTTGTATTAAATATATGATGTACATCCACTTATTGGCATCTCATATAAGCCAAGGCCAGTCTGGAAAACACGAATGCAGAACGTGGAATCGACAGTTTTTCAAGGACGATTTAGACGATCGGTTCCTATTAGAACTAACCAAATGTAAAGCTCCAGAGCTCAAACAGGCTTGAAAAAAACAGTCTAAAACTCTCCCAAAGTAAACAACTTGAGTCCTACTTAACTGAGGAAGCCAGAAGGCTGAAATACGCCACTGTATCCGACTGGAGATCATTTTGCAAATTGCCTGAGTGCAGAACAGGGGTCAGCAAGAATGCACAAGCCCTGAAAGGACTGAAATACACCCCAGCAAAGGCAGCAGACAGCACACACCCCACTGCTGAGCTTCTCACGCCGTTGAGCTGCGGATCTCCAGAGACAATGAAGAGCTCGGCTCTGCAAAGGGCTCCTCACGCAGCTTGGAGAGCGGCTCTTGTGCAACCATTTGTAAGCAGCAGAATGTGTTTCTTCTGGTAGGCTCAGGGAACGTTTCTGACACGCTGTAATTGCTTACATGCTCACTGAGGAGGGGGGAAAGGACAGGAGCAAGGCAATTAAGAGAAAAAATCTGTTTACAGCACTGTGCTCCTTTTCAAATTACGTTCTCTTACGTGGCTCCAGTTTTAAGCACAGTTACCGCGTTTCAGGCTAATGTAGTACTGCTGCAAGGACCGCAGTGGAGAGTCTGACTTCATGTGCTATGGCGTATATTGTTGGTGGCTCCGTTACTGCATTTTACAAGGTCATTTTTCTTGGTGTGGGAACACTGTTTTTCTTGGTGTGCAAGGTCTGCTACGGGAAAATTAGAAGTGATGGGAATAAACTTCTCGATGAAATGTTTTCTCTCGGAATGAAAAGAGAGATTTTAGAGCATCATAAAGTATTAAAAATGCCTTTCAAAATTTATGTTCAAGCCTTCCCTTTACTTTAGAACGATGTAAAAAGATGAAAACATACCCAAGCAGCATTTTTCCATCTCTTAATATAACTTCACTTGCTCTTCTTCAGGAGCAAAAATATTTCACAAATATACTCCACAACAGTTTCTGGATGCTAATTAAATGAGATCTAACAGAATTCTCACCAGAAAAAAACAAAATCTTCCCCCTCCCCATTTCTCCCTTTTTTTTTGTGCTTTGGTAGAGCTGGGAGGAGAGGAATAAAGTCTGATGGAGAAACACAAGACTGATTCCCTCTCATAACTCAAGACTGAGATATTTTACAACTCCAATCTGGATTTCCCATTTCAGGTTAGTTTACACTACCACAACCCCATTCCAACAGAGGTCCAGCACCCATTTCTGCAGCGGAGCCCGTGCCTGTATCTCACCCATCCATCCCAAAGAGGACCAGAGCAGCACATCAGGATTTTCTCCTCACTTCTGCTCTGTCACAGCCAGACACAGTGAGCAAGACAATCCCAGACATCTGGGATCTCTAGAGACACACGCAGCGTGGGGAAGGGCACCAAAGGGAAAAATAAGAGGGAGGAAGAAATAACTTGTTTAAATTAGAATTGAAGGGTGTTTTTTTCCTGTGTTTCTTTCATCTATCAGCCTAATTAATTGCAGAGATTAACATAATTGAAAGACCAAAAGAAATCAAAACCTATCATCCAAAATCCTTCCTTCATTTGAAGAACCAAGGGATGGGAGAAAGAGAAGCTCTTCTTCCCTTGAAGAATCAGAATTCAAATGCTTACAAGTCTCTATTTTAGACTACTTAAATCTCCAACAATATTTTAAGATTACTAAGGATTCCTCCTGAATCTTATATGTAAAATTACAAAATTCCGACCACTTTATTTGTGCAAATAGACTGCCTAAGACCCAAAATACCATCCTGTGTATTTGATAATTGAGAGGCTTTTGATACAAATTTGCCATGTCAAAAGACATCTATAAACCACTGCTGCAAAGATCATTCTTCCCTGGACTTGCCACACCTCTTCAAGTGAAATTTCATCAGATGAAACACTGACCTAATCACTTCTTATGATCTGTTCTCTCCCTAGACATATTAAGACAGAAAAAACCTGAGGGATTTCTAAGTGCTTTTATCAACAAGTCTGGGTTTGTGCCGTTTTGTTTTCCACACTGATTCTCTACCCAGGATTTTGCATTTCACTTCAGCACGTGCCACAGTACAGCCCAAACCCCACCAAAATCAGAAGATCCCGGTGCAAAGTTGCCATCGAGACCTATAAGATGATGGTCTGAATGGAAGCATCTGCGTGTCAGAGTGCAACTTTCTGAAGCAGGTTACAGGATTTTCCAGCCAGTAATAGAATCCATGGAAGTTATAAAACAAAATTGATAGACTTCCATCTGTTTAACCAATTGCTCTAATCAATATCCTTTCCCCCCATAATGTCTTGTACAGGCACACTCTCTCAAATACGTAACTGCAGAATCAATTCAGTTGGGAAGTATATAAAAATTTCAGTTCTACAAATGGCAGAACATGATGAAAATACAAACTGCTAAAGCTATCACAGTGCTTAAAGGCACAGAGTTTATTAGGGTAATCTGTAAAAAAATCACTGGACAGAAAAAAATTCTTCAAGTCAACAATTAAGAGATTTTCATGAGATGGCCAACTACAATGATAATAATCCAGGATAATTATCTGAAGATGATTTTGCTCTTGTTTCACCCTAACCTTACAACAGTGCTTTAAAAGGAGCTCCTCAGGGAAATGGCATCACCCAAAGTTCCCACTTGCCCAGATGTTTCCCTCATTATGTTACAAGCCTGTCAAGAAAAGGCAAATTCAGGGTTACTCTAATGATAGCAAACACCTCATAAAAAACCTCTCCAAATTTACTTTTCCAAGGAACATAATTTCAAAAGGCATTTCAAGTGCCCATGAGGAAAGAAAGCATCATTTATAAAACATTATTACCAGAAATCTTGCAGATAATAAAAAAACCATCCTGGAATGTCAAGCCAGTGATAAAACTGCAGCTCAAAAGAGAGACAGCATGGTGGGGTCTTACCCAAAGTGCACGGCTGAGCACTCCCAAGCAGGACTCCCACCAAGTCCAGCAGGAGTTTTTCTGAGTGAAGAGGACTCCAGCTTGTGACTGGGATGTGGAGTCTGCAGAGCTGGGATCCCTCCTGCAGCTGCTGGGTTCACTTTGTGGACCACCCGCCGGGGGTGCCATGCAAACAGTGATGAGTACAGCCTGCCCTCTCCTTAGTTTTCCTCATGCTTTATGGAAACGTGCCCTGCTGGTACTATGATTCTTTCCGAGATGACAGAGAGGTTTATACAAATTTATGGTGATAATAATTATACATTTTCTCTCAATTCTTTTCATGACTTGGTGGTTGATTTTTGTTTAACACTTGGATACAGGGCCCATGCAGCTGACCTGAAATTTACTAGCTTTGCCTGGGGAGGATGACGATCCTGCAGCTTTGACCACTGTCTCCAACCATTACAAATGAATGGCAACATGTGATACTGAATTAAAAAAGTATCACCTTAAGGAAACAGAACAAAAAAAAGTCCTTTGCCTCTGCGAGACGTAATACAGCTTTGGGTTCCATGGAATCAGGAGACTGGAGTGGGCTGGCTCTGCCACAAGCACCTACAACCCCAAGGTTATCTCAGGACTGTCAACCTGCTTCATGTCACTTTCCATGTAAAACCACGCATTTTGCTCCCGCATTTCCCAACACCACACCCCACTGCGGTCCCCTCTGGCTCTGGCGAACGCTGTCCGCGGGTGGGACACGGCTCCCCAGGTGCGGGACACGCGTGGGAGCCGCCCCGACGCCTCCAGCGCGGCACCGAAGGGCGGCGCGGGGATCGGCTCTGCCCTCGCCCCCCGCTGACAGCGTACAGCCGAGGAGGACAGAGGACATCCCCGGCGAGCCCACGGGAAGCCCCGGGGCGGGGGAGCGCCCGGGATCGCGACAGGCGCGGCTGGAGCGGGGACGAGGAGGAGGAGGAGGCGGCGGCGGCCGGGGCAGGTGCACGGCGGCGGCTGCGGCCAGCGCCGGCGGCCGCGGGGGACGCGG
>VWZF01006871.1:0-56046 GCA_013396755.1 Sclerurus mexicanus | reverse complement strand
CGTCCAGGACCCCGCCGCTCCCAGCCCTCGACGGGGCGGCCGCGAGCAACCCGGGGAAAAGAGGGGCAGGTCGCCGCTTCTCTGCCCCGACCTCCTTCCTTCTCCTCCTCCTCCTCCTCCTCCTCCTCTCTACCTCCCGGCTCGGCCGTGGGAAATGGGATGGGGGAGTGGGGGGCTGCAGAAAGCTTCAGCTGCCCGCTGCCCTCCCCGGGCGCTGGATACCTGGCTCCATCTCTCTTCCCTCCAGTGCCCTAGGGCTGGCAGGGGCAGCGCCGCACTCTCTCCTGCCACCGTGCGTGCGTGTGTGCAAGCGGCTGCNGCAGGCGGCTGCCGCGCCTCCTGGCCCCTGCTGCTGCTGCTGCTGCTGCTGCTGCTGCCGCTGCCGCCAGACCCACTTTCTCGCCCCGTCGCTCTGTGTCGGGAGAGGTACGTGTCGGATGCTTTTATACTGCCCTGCCTCCCTCCCCTGCTGTCCTCTCCCCCTGCTCCCCCCCTTCCCCTTCTCCCTCTCTGCAGCTCCTGCTCCAGCCTAGCGTATCTCCCCCCAACCCTGCTCCCCTCCTCCCTGTGCCGACCTGCCCCTCTGCAAGCCCTGCTCTGCCGGGACACCCCACTCGTGCACCCACGCCCCGTCCCGCAGACGCTGCACCTTGCGTCCCGACTGCCACCGCTGCTGCTCGGCTGGCACGGAGCTGCCCCGAAGTGACACGTCCCCTTCAGCTGGTCTGTGTGTCCCCCGTAGGACTCAAGCTGCTGGGGTTTCACACTCCTCACTCTTGCTTCCCTTCCTCTTGGTTGCTGACTGCGTCAGTACAGTGGAAAAAGATTTCTCTCTCAGATGGGAGGCCCCCAAATTTAAAAGTAATGTGGATTTGAAAATATGTGAAAATGAGGCTTGGATTATCACTTGCTGTAAGTCAGTATCTTTGCATCCAGTCTGAGGGAACTAAATGTCTGAGTGCTCAAGATCCAGCTCAGTGTAGCAAGAACAAACACAGCCCAAATCAGCTCAAAGCATAAAGTGACTTAACAAAAGACAGGAGTTTTGGGTTCTTTGTCATCGTTCTTCCACAGCTGGGAAGGTTATGCATAAAAATGAGGATACCAGCAATCATGGCTTGAGTGAGTGTGTCACAGTTGGGAGGCTGAATTGGTACCAAACTGTCTAAATGGGCAAATCTGAAACATTTTTAGCCTGAGATCAGTGCCATCAGTAGGGTTCCTGCAATGTAAGGGTGAGATGTTCCTCCAGTGTCTGTGGTGCCAGCTGGGACTGAGGTGATTGTGGGAGCCTCAGCCCACAGTGTGCCCGACCTGGAAATCTGGCACATTTGGGGCATGAAGAGAGTCAAAGCTCATGGGAGGTTTCTTGCAGGTCTTGGTGCAGCTGAGGGCTGTGATCATGAATGAGTCAGAATGATGTCTTGTACCCTTCCAGTCAGATAGGCTTCCCTTTCAGTGATAACCACTGTTGAATACGCAGGAATCAGGCAGAAATACGGTTAAAATAATTGCACTGGAGTACATTAAAAATGTGACCAAAAGCCACACACCCCAAACCTTCGGACTGAAGGATTTTTAATCCACAAGCATGTTCCGTGATAGCACTGCAGTAGGAACGGTCAGAGCAGGTGATTGTGCAGGGTAGGGACTTCCAAGGGGCTGCCCTGAACATGTCAGAGTGAGTTGCAACCTGTTTATCTCGTGAAATCACTCGCTGATAAACGCTCAGTGTCGCACCGATGCTCTGGGTTACACAGCAAATCAAACTGAGCAATTCGATATTACATAAAGCCATAACAGCCTGTGGGACTGTCACGTGGCTTTTAAAAAATGTGGTGCCTTTTTTTTTTTTTTAACTCAAACATTCCTTGGACTAATCAAAATATTGAGGAGATAAAAACACTGATGTACTTCAGCTGTCATTGCTCGGCCTGGGCTCTGCTCCTGCCACCATCGCTGGGATCCTGTGCCAGGCATGGCTGAGAGCACTAAATGGGGTGGTTACAGGGGCAGGACTGGGGGAGATGGGCAGCAAAGAGGAGCGAGAGTCCTCCAGGTTTGCAAAGCCTGATCATACCTAGTGGCTGTCAGTGCATCCCAGCTGCCGAAGCAAAGTGGAAACTTGGCACGTGAGTTCTGTCTTTCAGAGCTTAATAGTCCGAATCGACAGCCAGAGCGAGACTGAAGGCTCGTAATGTGAAACAGTCCGAGTGACAGCCTGGTGGAAAACACACACATGGATCTGCTGTCGAGCTCTGGGTAACGCGAGTTCTCCCTCGCCTTAGGAAACTGAACCAAGAGACATCTTTAATCCAGATGAGATGGGTCCGCACTGGTGTGCATTTCCTCGTGGCACATTTATGCACCAAGCTGTTGTGCAAAGCCAGAGAGGGACAGAGCAATGCAGTAATTGGCTGCGAGCTGGTGCCAGAGAGAAACTGAAGCCTCTTCCCACTTGAAAAACTTGGTGTAAAAGTGGCACTTGGGTATGGTGATAATGCCTGCATGGCTGTGCTGGAGTGACTGGGCAGGACAGTGTGCACACACCTGCACCAGAGATGTCCATTTAAATTCATAAATGCATATACCAGCAGATGATTTCACCGATGAATCCAGACGGCTGAATCGCAACCCGTAGGGAGATGGATTTAAAAGCAAAGGGGAGAGCTCTCTTTTCCCAACTGGGTAAACACTTGTTCCAGCAGCCACCTGGAAAATGAAGTCAGGGTTTGCCTGAGGGAGGAGATCCACCAGTAGTCTGAGGGGGATGCTGCTCCTGGGATACGGCTCTGGGCACCCGGCAGGGTCAGCAAGTGGGTCTGACAGTGGTGCTGGGGTAAGGGAGGTGTGTTCCTTTGATAGCTCCTTCCCTGTGAAGGTTCACAGCTCGCACCTCACTCCTCCATCTTCATCTTTTGCCTTCCGCTTCTCTTTGCTTTGGTGATAAAGGCAGACTCAGCTCCTGCGCACTCCCAGGTCCTCACCAGTGCCAGGGGAAATGCACTGAGCCCAAGCTCTTCGAAACAGGGTTAAATTCACACATCTTATGCAGCACTTGTGACACAAGTCAGGTAAGTGTAGCTCAGCTGATGTGAGAGGACTCGGTAAGGTGTGGTAGCTCATCTGATGTCCTGCCTCTCCCAAGCCTGGCAGATCCCATGTTCCCATTGCACAGCTGCAAGAGGGGGTTGTAGCTGTCCGTGTTGCAGCCTCCACCACAGGGTGAGGACTCTCTCAGGGGGAGGTGTTTAGGGGTCTGTTGCCTCCAGTCATGACACTGCCAGATGAAAGGCCCCATAGTCTCCCTCACACTAGCCTGTCAACAAAAATTCCCAGCAGTTGTCCCCAGCCACTGTGCCACCTTTGGTTCTCCATGTCAAGAAGCTCTGTCCAGGGCTGAATGTGTGATGTTCTGCTGGTGGTGCTCCTGTCTCCTGCCGTGTCCATCGTGTCTGAGCACCCCATATGCTGTTAAGCCCTCTACATCACTGTGTAGGTACCTACACTTGGTGTTGGGAATCCTGAAAAACAGAATATTGCCTAACAGACACAGCACATTACAGAGGTTGGGTGGTCCTAGTGACTGAAATGAACAGTACACTGATTGTACCTGGTCAAGTGTGAAAAATCCTCACTTCGGATGAGTGCCATCAGGTGACACCCTTCAAGGCCAGCATGAGAACAGCTAGATAAGGAGGGGAGAGAAAAACATTCAGTATGATACAACATAAAGCAACATCACTCACTTTTTATGCTTTATCTCAGAAGTGAGTAGGACATAGAGGTGGGAGCACCACTGGGTTTTATGTCAGAGTATCACTTGGGTCCTATACCCCAGTTATCCCAGCAGTTAAAAAGTGTTGGTGCTGACCTGTTTGGCCACTTTAGCCCTTCACTGTCCATCCTGGCATTGCTCCAGGACTGTGGAGGCATCCCTGTCTGTAAGATCTGACAGCTTTTCAGAGAGGCATTGCTGGTAGAGCCCCATCTGCCCTCCTCAGCCCGCGCCCACTCCAGGATGCCGTCGTTTCATCTTTAAGCCTGGGGGTTGCTTTAAAATTATCAGGGATGAAAACCTGGCTCCGCTGAAGTCGTTGGCAAAGCTCCCATTGACTTCAGAGGAGCCAGGATTTCACCCTAAGACGCTTTGTAGATTATTGGTGAATGGAAAGCATACGTCTGGCTTCTTGAGGGTTATTATTGTTGGTGGTGACCTCTGCTCTGGCAAGCATTGAGCAAGGCTGGGTTGAGACAGATGGCTAAAGCTTTCCCTGCCTCTTCCCCTGCTTCCTCACAGGGGCTTTGCTTTACGGCTCATCATCTTGGATGCTGCTTATCAAGGAATACCTTCCCGTCGCCTGCCGGTGGAATTTAATGCCTGTTTGCCCACATTCCCCTTCCCCCAGCGCCAGCAGATCAGCAGATAGGAGACAGAATGGCTGATTAGCTTCTAGCTCCAACCTCTTAGGTATAAGCTGCAAATGCACACACAAGGGTCTTCTCTTAAATAAATAAAAAAAATAAAAGAAAAAAAGAAAATAACATTCCCCTGCAGGCAACCTAAGTCTTTCTGTGACTCGTGGTTCCTTTATCTCAATAAATTGCCATATGAAAAGCAGTCACCCTCTTTTTTAAAAAAAAAAAAAATATTACCTTAGAGTTCTCCATTTTTCTGCTTCTTCTAGTGTTTTGCTTCCCATCTACATGTTTTGCCACTAACCGGGATCAAGATTTTCTGAATTCTGTGGTGCCTCATGTGACAGGCTGGAAATTCAGTGGCCACTTTATTAAAACTTGAAGCAAAAGGGGAAACATATAACGAGTCTGAATTATGGAATATGGAAATGGAGAAAACAGTTCATCCCAGTTTCCCAACTGTTAGGTGGGTTTTTTTTTAAAATACCAAATTCTGTTTATTTTACACTCTGCCACATTTTCGCTTTTCAATATGCTGCACATTTTTGTACTGATGATGTGCAACTGCAGTGTAGCTTTTGCCAAGATGTGGCAGTAGGGGACTGTGGGAATCAGCATGCCGGGCAATGCTTTTCCAAAGTGCCCGAAGAGTCTGAATTCTGCTGACTTTCATAAGAGCTTGCCACAAGGCAATTTTTGCCTCTTTTGAGAACTACAGTGAAACCAGCGAAGCTCTTTCCTCTGAACACGGTTTTAGCACTGCAGAAGTGCCTGGATTGGCGTGGGGGACCTGAGAGCTGCAGAGTAAAGGCTCAGACTGATTGAGTTACCTTGGTTCAGTGAGTCACAGCACATCAGCTGAGGCTTTCCTGGTGGTTTTCTGGCGGAGGTGCCAGGCATGTGGCAGGGCTGGCCCCCTGGCCCAGAGCTGGGAGGCAGCCCCCTGTTTTGGCAGCAGCGAGCCACTGAATTGGCTCATCCACTCAGCCAAATTTATCATTAAATTGAAATTATGACATGTAATAACAAATAACGTGGCAGCTCACCCTGTGTGTACCTACAGGCGTGCACGGCAGTGGGTACCGAAGGGAAGGAGCTTTACAGGAACATGTCTGGTGGGAGCCAAGAGCAGAGAGAGGAGGTGATCCTGGCCCAGCTGATGGCTAAAGAAGTCGTAAATCACGCTCAGGGGTTATGTGACTGAGGCTTGAGTTGCCCGATCACATCTGACAGGTCTTGCCCTATGTTCAGCAGTGTAGCAGAGGAGCGGCCAGCCTCCCTGATAGTTAAAAAATGGGTAAACACCGCAATTCACACCTTCCACACCTACGGTTTCCAACCCTTTACTTCCGCAGGAAAAGTATCACATTACTGACTTGCAATTGGCTTTTTTCAAGCCTACTTTTGTGACTCTGAAGATCAGAAACTTAGATAAATAATAATAAAAAAGAATCAGAAAGCCAGCTGAGACTGAAGGACAGCTCTGCAGCAGGAAAGCAAAAGGACGACTTCATAGCAAATGTGATGGTGGGTGAGATAAGGGCTGTCTCCTAAGAGTTGAGCTGTGTCCATTGCTGGGAAGCCTTCATTCTCACAAAGAAGGTGAAGAAAATAGAGCTCATTTCTTGGGGGCTTCAGGTGATGTCACCTGAATTCACTTCGGTGATTTAACACAGCTAGAAGTCCTGCTAGTGTGTTGCTGCACTGGCACAGGAAGGGATCTGCCTAGTCTAGTTATGCCTCATGGACAGGTGATTCAGGGATTTGACTTTACTGGTTTTACTCACTCAGCTCCTCTGCTTGACAGTCAACACTTTGTATTTCCCAATATTTTTATGTAGTGCTTTGTCAAGTCAAAATTATGCCACATCAATGAAACATTCCGTTTTGAAACCTGCATATCCTAATGCCCCTAATGCTTAAGTGCTGAATTGACATTGAGGTTTCTCAGCTCAATTTTGGGCCAGCGCTTTAGTAACCAAATAGTATTAATGATAAACATCCTCTTCTGTAACGCAAATGTGTACAGATAAACACTTCACACCACAAACTGACGCAAGTGGAAAATGCCACAATCCTGTCATTAGAGAAGGACTTTGTTCAACAAACGTGGCAGCAGAAACGTGGAGAGTGAGGGCAGTTGTTTTCATTGCCGCTTGCCTCTTTCTCCGAATGCCATTGGTGCCCCAAATCTGAGCCTATATTCCCTGCAGAGACATCTGAATGATCCGCAACACGTCTCCTAAAATACCTATGTTTTCTGAGATACAGGGAAGAAGCTCTTAGGGGAAGGAAATCTTTGTTCTTCAGGGATTGTGACAACATGCTCAGTGAAGGCATTTCTGTTCCACGGCCATTTGGCTGTAAGGAAACTGCGAGAATAGTTACTACTGCGTGTGAAGAAATCATTTAAATTAGCATGTGTCCCATAATGTTTGGGGTTTTTTTAAGTTATGAGGTCTCAAATTAATTTTTCCTGGACTAAGGATGGGCAGTTGGATTAGAATCTTCTTCCACCAGTGTAGAAGTGCAGTATGGTTTATGTTCCTCCCTTAGTGCAGCTTCTGGCATGGCAGTGCCCACGTCTGCAGTAGCCCAGCACCGACAATAATTATCACAAATAGTGAGGGACTCCCTGGGGAATGCCCCAGCTAGCAGAGGACAGGAATAACTTGAAATGTGCCTTTAAAGGAGGGTGACATTATGTCAAATAAGGCAACAGAGAAAGAAAACAGAGAATCTGGGGCCTCTCATCCAAAGCATTTAATTCTAAGAAAAGCATTCTCTGCTACCCAACTTCAAGTGTGCTGTCTGGCAAACAAATGTGCACATTGCTGGTGCTCTCAGGCGCAGTTTGGATAGCAACAGCTTCACCTACTGTCCGCGGTGGGATGGGAAAAGCCCGAGTGGGGCTGGATGAGACGGTAAGAGCACGGAGAGAAGCTGCAGCAGAGCCTCTGCAGCAGCCCTGACACCCGGTGCGTGCCGGTGAATCGCGGGGAGAGAGAACACACATCCACCAGGCTCTGGGGACATCACGCAGACAGCTCTCCGGTCCTGCCAGAAGCAGAAGTTTTGGACAAAGTGCTGGAGATACACGTTTGGGTTGGCTGGAGGCTGCTCTCTCTGCACGGCTGTGGTGGCTTTGAGAGAGCGAGGGACGCAGGGAGAGCGCTTTGAATGTGCAGTGCCTCGGTACCTGCAGCTGAGGAAATTACTAAAGATCAAAGTACGTGTTTATGCGAGGCAGCTGACCTGTCTGGGGAAGGTTTTCGCTCCTCTAGTGCCCTGAATACAACAGCTAGCGTGAAACAAAACGGCAGGGAAAAGCAGTACCTGGAGCTCCACCTTGCTGCCTGAAACAGTTACTTGCCGCTAATGATAACTCAGATTTTTCTTCTCTGTTTATTGGTAGCCTCCCTGTGCTGTGAGAATTGGCTTCAGGAGGTGGTGCCATCCTACAGAAATCCTCCTGGGAGGCTTTAGAAAGACTGGTACAAAAAAGGGCCACGAGTCACTGTGAACAGCACAGCCCGATCTGATCGAGCCTTTATAATGTTCATTGTATGCAATTATATCAAGTAACAGTTTATAAATTTGTTATACATAACATCATTCTTTCCAAATGTGCAGTGTGTGGGCTTATTGTTGCTGTTGAAGCTGCTGGTGGTGGGTTTTTCTGCAAAGCCAACCAGTCTGACCAGCTGGCAGGGCAGCCAGGCCAGCCTCTTGCAGTTTTAGTTCCAGAGTCGCCTTTTCACAAGATGAAAAACTCAGAGGCAGTTTCTAGCCCTAGATCCACAAAGCAGGTGGTTGATAAGATTGCTGGCTCAAGAAAATAGAGAACTGATGGCTGGGCCCGCTATAAAAGGAAATTCTTTTCCATGATTTCCAAATAAATGAACTTCAGTGCAGGCAGGATCAGACCCTGTATATGAAGAATCTTTTTACTGTATACGGAGACAGTAGAGAGATCTTTTTGAAATAAGAAACAACTTGACACAGAATGAGAAATGGGGAGAAGGGGGCGGTGGGAAGCAAATTAACCCTTTTTTGACTTCTGGTACTTAACCTCAAGTACCTTTTTCGTAGATCCCCGGGGAAGTTTTTGTGTAAAATACTACAATTTACAAGTGGGTTTAACTACAACATGTTGCCTTTCAACCACAGGCAGACAGGAAAAGATCCAATTGACACCTGCTTCAGACAACAAATGGGGCACAAAAGATGAAACTCATTTCAAAGGGTCTATTTGTTTGTCTCTTGTCATGGATTAAACCAGGGGGGCCACTATTTCAGGATGGATTCTGCTCCCATTCCTGTCAATGGGGAAAAAAAAAAAGCCTATTTGTGTGAATAATGCAGAACCGGCCCCTTGGCAAGGAAAGAGTTGGTTGTTGCTGAAGTTTTACTGACAATTCTGTAGTAAACGGGGATATAGTACCTCTGAAATGCTCGATTTGCAAGCCAGATGTTTGAAATATGAATATTCACACTTGCAGAACTTTAAACAGACCGATGAAAGTTTACTGAAAAACAACTGGGAATACAAGAATTTTTTTGAGAATGCAGAGTACCACAGTACTTTTTAGAAATAGGTTTTCAATTATTTGATTCAAGTCTAACTCAATTTAGAAAATTCTTCCTGTCTAAAGCAATTTCTTCCTGTCTAAAGCAATTTGTGTGTGTGTGTGTGTAAGAACAGAGAAAAATTGCTGAAATTATGCTTTTTAGAAATTCAAACCAAACGGGAAAAAAAAAATCTACCTCATTGCCAGTAATGTCATTAAAGGACAGAAGGAGACGCCGAAGCAAACCCTCCAGATCATCAATATACCGAGCAGTTTGTGTGCAGGGGTTGTGCTGGCGGAGCTCCCCTAAACACGTGCCCGTCTCTGCCCTCTCTGTTTTGGTGCCGGCATCCTCCTCCTGGGTGCGGGTGAGGTCGGGAGCTGCTCGGCTCCAACCCAGCGCTGCCTGCCCAAAGGAAAAAGACAAAAAAAACCCTGACATGAACATTTTGGCAGCTCTTTGTCTCAAAGAGAACAGAACTTTGTCTACTGCTTGCTGTCCTTTGATTTTTCACGGATGCGGCGGGGGACGGGCTTTGCAAATCCCTGTTGCTGCCAAGCAGCAAAACAGATTCTGTCCTGGGGTACCTGCGCTGACTTTGGTCCACACAGAAACTTTTCCTTGTGTAATCACTGGTGGAGACGTCGTGGTAGTTAAAGCCTGGACTGTTATCTGCTGTTCTGCTTTTGTGATTAATCTCACCATCACTCCTATTTTTTTATTTAAAGCCTTCAAACTTCAAGCTACGTAAGTGGGATACTTTTTAAACTTCCACTGCTAATGGTGACATGTATAGAGGAAATAATGAAGTCCAGGAGGCTCCAAAGCAGAAGACAAACCCCAGTAGCTGCAGATTTTAACTCTCAGCTCCTCAGCCCTGACTATTCCGGCCCCAAAGCTGCTTTTGGGAGTGTCACCCATGGTGGCACTTGCTGCTGCAGAGCACCCGGAGGTTGGAGGCCACCACTGCCAGAGGAGGCTGCAGAAACTGGACTGTGTGGACAAGGGAGGAGCAGCCAAACCCGTAATACGTGGTGTGTCACAGAGCAGCAGCTCCAACACACACGGGAAGAAGGTGATGGTGCACGGGGAAGCGCTAACTCTGAATTTCCTGCCTTTTGTAGCGAGTACCGAGCCTCTCCCAACAACGTTAAAATGCCTTTAAGCAATAATTTTGTGTTAAATGCTAGGCTTTAGCATGTGTTTACTGAGATGCTTGAAATCCGATTTCTGCCCTTTTAACTCCCGGGGGTCCCTCGAAGCTAAAGGACTCGGGGTTTTTGCAATCAGTTTAACTCTTCCCATTTGCAGGTGGTATAACTTAAATACTGGGGTGTAACTGCCTCCCCTCTGCAGGTAGGGATGATGCAAACATCAGGTGTGTTCCAGTCTGCAGGAATGATCTATACAAGGATAAAGCATGTTTTGCTGTTAACCTCACCTCCGTTAGGGTTTTCATTAATTAACAGTTTCAATTAAAAAAAAATCATACCCCCCGACTGAAATAGATTAAAAAAAATCCACATATAAACCAGATATAGGATATAAAAGGAGTGGAAGACATGATTATTCCTGCTTAATAATGCAATTAGAGACATTAGGTCTGAAGAGATCAATTGGATGCGTGTGAAATTTAAGCTGCTGATTATAGATGCATTAGATAACAAAAAATAGCGATGGTTAAAGGTGCTGAGCCTGAATACTGCCTCAAGAATCCCAAGTAAACTCACCTATGTTATAAATAACAACTAATAAATAAATTAAACTGGACAGCATTTGGCATCTCGGGGGGAAATGAATGTGCAAATGTTTAAATTGCTCTGGTTCGCCTCCTTGTGATCATCAAGCCTAGACTATCTCAACGAATGAGTTAGGGATGGCAGCTTTAATTCTGTCTCCAGAAAACACATGGCAATCCTCTTGGAAGGAGTCGGCCTGCAAACAGTGCTGTGTTGTGTCTATAATGGCACCTATTTAATGCAGAAATCAGTACCAAGTCAAATAGTTGATACAATCCTTAAAGAAATAGAGGACTTGCAAGCATAACATGAAAAGAGATATGATACCTCTCCAGTCCACTGGCATCCTTCGACCGTTCCAGCAAAGTACCAGACAAAACTTCGCAGAAAGACTCCTACCTGAGATAATTCAATGAACTGGTTGAAAGGGCAGAATTCTGCCACTGACTGAAAATGATTTAAACAGTAAATATTTAAAAAGTAGAATAATTAACACATATACATGTACACACACACATACGCACACATACCTGAGAAGGGATTGCCAAATTTAGCAGGCAACATAGAACTGATACAGCCACAGCTGAAGGAAAATGGGAACAAACTCCATTCGAAACAGACAATGTAACAATGAAGAAAAATGTAGCAGAAATTATATTGCAAAAATAATCCCACACATTGCTTGATGCTGAGGGAACCCTACTAACCTGGGTGCCAATATGAATGATCAGCAGTTCATGGCACAGCTGAGAAGAGCTCGGAAGAAAAAGCTGTGGATGGAGATGGGGATAAAATAATGGTGAAATATCCTCTTGCTGTCATTTCAGTCAGTGTTTTAAGTGGTAACTCTATATCAAAACTGGAGACAAAGAGATACAAAATTCCACAGGACAAGGGGGGTCAAGGGAACTTTCCCATATGAGAAGGGACCTAGACCAAAAGGAAGGAAAGGAGCAGATATACAAGTGGACAGAATAAGGTCTAGTAAAATAGTAACTGGTTTGCATGAGGGGAAATGACCTCTTCCATCCTGTTGGACAGAGAGAATGCAGCATCATTAATTGACATCACTTCTGAAAGCAAAAAGGACCATGCTTTTTAATAAATAATGCCTAGCACTGTAGAAATGAGTAGTGGGATTCAGAGAGAAAAGTGCTGAGAACAGAAGAACAAAGAATTTCTCTGTAAATCTAAGCACTTTTACAAGACCAAAATCTCTTCCCCAGGCAGCATAATATTAGCCATCTAGTCTTTAATGTGGACTTCTGCATTTTTTTTCAGTAGACACGTGGATCCCTGTGCAGCTCCTGAGCCTACTGAGGTTGCTTTTGCTTTTCTCAGCTGCCCCACAGATTCATAAACTGCCGTCTGAAAGTCTCCTTTCTAAAGGATTTCAACCCTCGGAGCTCAGGACACAGTCATCTCAAGACCAATTAAAAAAAACAACTAGTGATGGGAATGGAAAGATTCTCCATTGGACTTAATTATCTAGGGCAAGGAGAAAACATCCCTTTCATCCAGGAATTGCATAATTGTTTATTATGGGCTACAGTCTCTGCTTTAAAATGAGTGACAAAACTCATATTGAATTAAATGGAAGGAGGATTTGACCCATGAAGGTTCAGACATTTGGAAGCATCTGATTTGCTGATCGTTGACAAAAAGAACCTGGGAAAAATGGTTCAGTACTTGGACAATCTACTTACAATGTTTGATAAGCCTCTCTCTCCCTCAAAAACCCAAACCAAACAAGAAACCTTGGCTGACTCTGCCTGTCTTCACAGTGTACACGTGTATTTATGAGATAAACTAAGTTTGCCTGTTGCCCAAGTGGAAGTCCAGGCCATACACAGAAAATAAATTTTGCACGTAATTTGGGGGTTTCCTTGGGCTCAGAAATGTGTTTATTTATAGATTATAAAATAGAGGTGGAATATAGGAAATACAGAAGTAATCAGCACTCAAAAGACTGGTCAAGGCTATCACTGCAAATAAAGAAACCAGGCTAAGTTGTAGCCTGTGTTAAGCTGACAAAATGGATTTTAAATTAAGTTTTAGCTGGAATGAGTTTCTGAAGTTATTTTTAGCCTCAACCATGTGAGAAGCACATGGCTCCATAAATATATCCCCCTCAAGAAAAAGTTAATGGGGGTGGGGTGTGTGGAAGGAAACAACCTAAACAATTCATTTAAAGTTAATAACCCAGTCGAGAATTTTATAGCTTTGTTTCTGAAACATTTGTCATAAGTGTGATTCATTTTTGCAAGAACATGCATTCACAGATCTACAGTGCATGAGACAGCAGAGTGGTGGGAGGATCTAAATGGGCCTTTCTTAGCCTACAGCATCCATGGCCCCCCCCTGGACTTCAGCAAGAGGGGGATTGCTCACAGGAGCCCTTTGGTGCAGCTGTGGAGGGCTCTGGCTCTGAAACACCCCACAAAGGAACCTGCCCTTTCCTCTGCTCTTCCAGAGAGAGCCTGGGGAGAGTCAGCCTGCGTGAAACCCTCCAGGCATCGTTCTGGAAAACTGCACACAGGATAAAAAGTAAAGAACAGAACAGTCATGCAATAATGCTCAGACATTTTCACCAAATATACAGGGAGGGACTCACTCGAATGCCCTAAACACATTTATCTTCCAGTGGAAGAGGGCTCCTCCAAGAGAAAGGACTTGTGCAACAGAGATTGCTGTTTTCCCAGCTACATCCACAGATCTCAGAGAAAGGCAATAGCTTCTCTACAAACCTCCTCTCTGCCCTGGGTAGAGATAAAGACGACAAAGGACTGGTGCAATTAAAGTGTATCATGTCCCCAGCCTGCCAGTGTTTCAGTCAGGAGATGCTCCTTAGCTTTAGAAAATAAAACAAAAACCCCCAAAACAAACTAAAAAAAAAAGGGAAAAAAATAAAAGAGAGATATAAATGGGCCCGTGGGGCTTGTTCACTCTGGTTCATCCCCTGACCCAAGAGGTCACGGGCCAGTTGCTTTGGTGCTGCATCTCCCTAGGTCTGAAGGTTGATGAGCAAATTCGTTCCTGGTAGGAGAGCAGACACACAAGCCTTGGCTGCTTCTGCAAGACAGAGGCAATTTGGTTGTTTTGTTAAGTTGAAAGAGGCATCAAATTGCTGATGTGAAGGTGGATTTGGTGCCCTATCTGGAGCTGACTCTCTGAGGGGTCTCCAGGACCATCCATGGCCAAGAGGGTCGACGGGCAGGGGCAGCTGGACCTCAGTGCTGATGAAGGGCCCGGAGGGCTTAGCTGGCTGTTGTAGTTTTGCAACTTTATTATTTATTTTTTCCAGGCTGGCTGGGAGGTGTGAAGGTTTTTCCCCTCATTTTTCATAACTGCTTTGCTACATTGGATTTCCTCTGGTAGCTGATCCACATAAAGATTAAAATAAATGCAGTCACTACAAAATCCAGAGAAGGGACTTCAAGTGGCAATGAGTGGGAGGTTTTGGCATGCTGAAGCTTGGGGTTCACCTCCCCACTGTCTATGTCCATGTGTGTATCTCTGACTATGGACTCGATTTTCTTAAACTCTACAGAGAAGTTTACCTTTGGTTACTTCTGCTGTGGACTACTGGCTTTGCCTCTTTTCAACTTACAGATCAAAGATGTTACATAAAAACAGTGCAGTTATGACTAAAATAAACACTTTCAACTCTGTTACTGTTCATTTCATCCAGATTTTTTTTCCTGAGGTTTGTAGTAACACTCATGTGACTCAATCAGCACTGGTAGCAATAAAATACACGTGATAATCCCCTGCTGATCCATCATTTGTACCCAGAAGACTCCAGGGGTGGAACTTGTAGTTTATTTCCTTTTTCTAGCCTCTGTCAAAAGTACATGCCCTTCCTTATGAAGTGTACATGTGATACTTAGAAATCAAAAGAACAGCTAATTAATTACATCCCACCTCCTCATATGGAAAGTGGATCTAAACTAGCATCTAAAACACAATGTGTTTCCTTTAAATAGCCAAATGCGGAGGGACCAGAGAGATCTGTGGGGAATTTTTGGCACCATACAAAGATTCTTTCAGCCCTCGAATCCCCCACCCTTGAATTCTGTGGTGGGTTAGTAGGGAAAGGATATAAAACTGTGGATTTTTTTTTTTTAAAGGCTTTTCTCTTTGTTTTCTATTCTCCTTGGCTGCACTCTTATATTTTAATACCGTATAATAGTAAGGAACAAGGAGGGTCATTCAAAAATATTTTTTAATCTTTATTAGAAACAGATTTTTTTATTTTTGCCTTTTGCTGCCGCTGGACCACATTTACCTTCCAAGTCCTAAAATGGTTGAAAGAACTGCAGCCATAGCTTCTACTTAGGGGTTTTGAGGGATGCCCACACAAGCCTGAATGACTGCTGGCAGTGGAGAATACCAGGCTCTCACCACGTTTTTACGTGGTGCTGACCACTTCAGTACCAAGGCATTTCCCAAGGGTCCAAAATTAGACACCAGCATTGCTCTTTTGCTTCTCAAACAAAAGAGATGCTTTGTTTAGGCCTCACTTTTTCCACTGAGCCCCCCTTTCATTAAGGCATATTTAACTTGAATTCGCCATGATGGGACAGTGGGATGAATTGAAGGGTTTTGGTGAATGAGGAGGGGATTGCTCATGTATTAAAAGCTATGAAGTGCCACAGCAGCAAGAGATGGAGTGAACATTCAGTCTCAGCTATGATGGGAGTTAGTTCTCTTGCTTCCAAGGGTTTTTTATGGCTCTGTACATACTTGTACATTCAGACTTAATTCTACTGTCAGAAATGGGACAGAAAAAGGAACCCTAAAGGTCTGAAGAACGCTTCTGAAAGGAATAAGAAAGGCATAGGGAATATGAGGGTTTAGAACAGAAGGTTTCATAATTCAGAGGTAACAAGCCTGCTCCAGCCTATTCTCATATATTTGCTTTTCCTTCCTCCCACAATTCTGTCCAACCCCAGCATCTACTGCCATTTGCACAAATGAACAATAAAGCCTCCTATCACTGGAATTCACAGACTTCTTCCACCTTCCAGTTTGTAAAGCATGATCCAGTCCCCCAGCTTCCATACTATGGAGAAAATCTCACATTTCTATATAAAAGAAATCAGACTTCCTGCTCATACTTTTTAGGACTAATCAGGTGATCCCAGTGCCTCACTTATGCACAGAGGCACACTGGGAATTGAATTGCTGACATCACCTCCTATTCTATTTGAAATGGAACATCAGACTGTTATGGGCGCTAATATAAAGTAGCAGTCATGTTTAAGAAAGTAAACAAGAATTAAAAAAAACCCACAAAAATTAGAAACACAATTAGAAACAATTAGTAATTTTAAAAGGAGGAGAATGTAAATGTTTACTTACAAAAAGAGCAATATGAAAAGAATGGCCATTTGCCTGGTATAGTGCATGAAGATGTCTGGCCTTCTCCATGTTTTTTTTTTTTTAATTCTCAGACAATTAGAGAAAAAAATAATCATTAAAAAAGAGTAAAATGCCATTTTAAAATCCCATGAAACATTCTCATTAGACAGTATGCATCCTACCTCATGCTCTTTGATGTAGTTACAATGGAAATGTTTTTTTCCTCATAAAGAATGGGGGAAAGGCAACTCCAGTAAATACTGTGTACCTACCAAATTAAATGGATAAACAGCATGTCACTCTGAATTATCTTGGGAAAAATATCCACCAGAAATTACAACAGCATCACAGACATGCAGACCAAGTATCTTAAACCAGTCAAAGTATCTATTATTGCTTGTTTTTATCTTTCTCTAAAGGGAAGCTACGTTTGACCTCTAAGGAAGGTCAACAACTTAATTATTGTACTCGAGACAAAGCTACTCTGTGCACAGGAAATGAAAGCTAAAGAGAAGCACTTTGAAAAGAAAGACGGTTTACTCTCTTAAATAAATGAGACCTGCAAAATTCAATATTGTTTTCATCCTGCCCCAGCCTTCTGGCTGGATGCTAAGTGATGTTCACCGGGTAAAGACAGGAAATCCAGGAGCCTTCCTGTCTTTGCAACACAAGCAGGAGGGCAGAGCAGCTTGGAAGACAGTAAAAGAGAAAAGTCTGTTCAGGGAGGGCTCTCACAATCATACAACGTTAGGAAAGCCAAGCCCACTTGTTGGAGAAATGAACACCTTGAGGCATTTTGATTAAAAAAACCCATTCACTTCTCGTTTTAGGACACAGCTTAGAAGAGGATAACTCAGATCTTCTCGAATGTTGCAACTGGAAGAACAAGGCGGAGGCAAGAGCAGTTAGGCTCTGTGACATGCCACCTTCTGACAGAGCACCTCACACTCCAGTGAATCCAAAATACACCAAAACAGAAAGAAAAACAAACCAACCAACCCAGATGTGTCGCCATCAAACCATAAGCACTGTGCTCTGGTGCTGAGCTTTATAAATGGATCTGTAATACTGCTCGAAGACCAAACCTCCCACCCTGGAGTGTGGCCTGTTCCCACCCTGCTGCTCACCATCACCCGTGGTCCTCTCTCTCAGGCTTTGAAATACCTCCCTGGTGTTATATGGAGGAGGGTGAGAAGTCCAGGAGGGTAAGGAAATCCCTTCTGGCTCCCTATCTGCCATATATCCCCACCTATGGGGCTGGCTGCTGCTCATTTTTGGCAGTTCATCTGCTCAGCGATGACTCGATGGGATGATGTTTTTAAAGAGCTCCCCAGTGATTTACAGCTCATGTTACATTTTCAGAAGTCACACAGAACTCAGGAGCCTGTATTAATGGTAAAGCAAATGGCAAATCAATAAGGCAGGGGACCTGTGGAAAAATCAACAGCAGTCATGCAAGGAGAGGCTGTCTTAATCCCCACTCACAAGGAAAATTATATTAGTTTGAAAGGATAACTTAGTCCTGGCATTTCTTATCGTTTGAATACCTGACAAATCCTTTCTTACCCAAAAGGAAGAACAATATGAACTGCTCTGTCTTGAAAAGTGTATGAACTTCCAGAATGCAAGAGTGGTCTTTTCCCATCCAACAACATCATTTATCCAACAGATCTTTAGCGATGTTTTGAACTCTCCAATTTCCACAGGGTCTTGTTTCTTCCCTTAAAATTGGCAGTTGTCCCAAAATTAGACCCCTTCCAGTGATACCTGGCAACACACAGATGCAGGATGTTCACTACAGATGATAAGGCATTTCAGAGGGAGAAGAAACAACTAAGTTTCAAGTTCCAAATCAGGTGCATTCTGCCTTTCTCCAGCTTGTGAGAAAATGGGGAAAAACTGCCCTAAGCAGGACAGCTTTCCCTGGCGTTTGCACAGTGGCTGAGAACAGAGTGGTCTGGCTAATGAGAACAACTGATTATACGGATTTAACACAAACAGATTTTAGGATGGCTGGGATTGGATTGAATCTGTCCACATGTAGGTCCTGACAAAGCCCACAGCCTGTATCTGGGCCAGGGCGTTCACAGTCACTGCTCCCAGGATGTAAACTCTCATCCGCACTCTTTGTTCTCAGTGTAAGACCTTGCATTTTGCTGGTTTAAAACACATGTTCAGAGGACTCTGCTCTACCGAGGGTTGCGGTTTGCCTCACAGATTTGACCTGTTGTTTATTTACCCCTATGGCATACCTACAACTTTTCCAGCAGCTGGTTTATTTATTTTTTCCTTTCAAATCCTTGTTAACAATAATGAATAGCCCGGGAGCAAGAACAAATCATCGCAGGACCTTGATAAAAATACCCTCCTGATACCCTTCCGTTATATCCATTTACTCATCTAATATGTGCTACATTTGGGTAGTGACATTTAAAAACTATTTTGTACCACCATTTTTGTTACCAAACTATACTGACTGGTGTCATTTATGTCACTATTTCTTGAACTCGTTAACTATTGTGTGCATCTGATTTCTTTGCAGTTGTCTCAGGACTCACATCAGGTTCCCTGGCCTATATTTACTTGGGGAGGCTGGGAGAAGGGGGTCACCTTCTAAAGTAATCATCCTTCTAAAACGATAAAACATTTGTCCAGTTCTAGCTCTCTGGAATTTTCCTGGCACCTCATGAAGTGTGGGGGTCCCCAGGAGATGTTGTCATAAAGTACAGACTGCTACAAGCAAGAGACAAACATCTCATCCTTGAGGCTTGGAAACAAGGTTGTAACACTTGGATTCAACCAGATCAGGATGGAAATGGATAATATTTGTGTCTGTGGATTAGTAACCTGGTTTAGATTCTAGGATGTATACACTCAATTTCTGCAGTCTATGTCCATCTAGAATCTCCAATGCCACATTACTGAGTGTTGCTGACTCCAGCAGCAGTGTGACGTGGCTGGATTTCCACCTGTTAGAGGAAATTTCCTGCATTCACACTAAACTCTCCCCCAGCTTGCAAACAGCAGCACAACTGACCTGGATTGCAGGATCTTATGAGATCTCCTGAAATAGGCAGCTTCATCTGGTTTCAAGTTTCTTTAGGGAAGTTTTGCTCCATTTTTAATGGTAACAGGATCACCACGCCTGTTAAGAATGGAGACAACTATTCATCCTTCAGGAGAACATCACTGCACAGAGGCATCACCAGGAGACAGTGTTAGACAGCAGACAGTCTTTCTAATTGTTTTCTCCATCTAATTTTAAAGGCTCAAAAAGGTCTTTGGCCTTTCCCTACTTGTCTCCTGTTTTGCACTTGTGTATTTTAAGGCTCTCCATACATGGAACCGTTTTAATGGAGCAGTACAGTTGCACAGAGGTCACAGAGTGTCTCCGAAGGCCTGACAGATGAACAGATGGCAAAAAAAGTGAGCAGCAGTCAGTAGATACAGCCCTGAGGAACAGCAGGAAGAATGTCCTGCAGGACATGCAGTTATGTCCAGTTGATGTTTCTCCTACACACACTGGAGAGAAATCTATGCTACTGAAAATTGTGCCTGTCTTTGTCATTAAAACCATCTGAAATCAGATCGTAAACTCTGAGGAGAAAGGGTACTTAAACACTGATATTAGATTAAGAGAAATCCAGCAAGAGAAACCTCTTTGGCCAATGATCTGTCTTTAAGAGACTCCCCACAGACTTTCAGAAAACACACAGATTCAGTTGCTTTCCCTCTTTCTTGTGGGGGAAAAAAAACCCAACCAAAAAGCCCCAAAACCCCAGCTATGAGTGAGAGATCCCTCTTGCCTTTCTTTCTTTCTTTCTTTCTTTCTTTTTTTTTTTTTTCTTGTTAGGGTACCTCCTATCTGTTTGCTCAGGATATTATTTTCCTTTCATCAAGAAGTATGGTTTTCACAGATCCACTGTTTACATGGGCACAGGGTCAATCCCTGTGCATTTTCTTCCATCCCTACTCACAACAGAAAGAAAAGAAAATTGCATAATCACAGAACAGCTTTCACCACTACTTTTAGGGCTGATCCAATATCAGCATTTCTCTTTCAAGAATAACTCCCACTCTCAACACCACAGAGGTAGGACTGGTCTTGATTCTTCATTAAACATCCAGAGGGCCAGATACCCTGCTGAAGTGTGCTGGGGTAGAGGATGATGAGCTCAGAGAGAAAAGAACTCCTTTTGAACCATAGTTCCTTGCAGTTCTTGTGGAATCTGAAGGTTGGTTGCCCCAGATGAAGCTTCAAATGCACCTACAGA
This sequence comes from Sclerurus mexicanus, assembly GCA_013396755.1. Taxonomy (NCBI): domain Eukaryota; kingdom Metazoa; phylum Chordata; class Aves; order Passeriformes; family Furnariidae; genus Sclerurus; species Sclerurus mexicanus. The sequence goes on along the minus strand of VWZF01006871.1, from coordinate 35,678 downwards.
GACAGAATCCTAAGCTCGAGAGGCAGTACCAGCTCCACATCCTTTTTTTTTTTTCACACCTATTTCTTTAAACAAGGTCAAGGTCTTAAACTGATATAAATCAGGAACACTCCTGTTCAGTGACTACTCCATTGCAATATCAAATTGACCAAAAGGGTCGGTGAACAAGAGTCTGCCAGAGGGATGAAGGGCTCCAGCTGCAGACTTCATGCCTTAAGGTTTGCTATAAATAAATTTATGCCCTGTAGAGTTCTTTCTAATCCTTATATGGCATTTCAGGACATGTCCTGCATCCACTTCAGCTTTTACATCGATGTTCCTCAAATTTTCAATAATAAGATTGGACTGAACAGTGATGCAACAGTTCAGCCAGACCACTCTGGTTCTTGACATTTCTTGACATTTCACCACTTTGGGAGCACCAGGTGTGATACACAGAGAGTCCAATCCACCAGTGGCCAGGCAGGGATAGCCAGATTCTCTCTCCAAAATGTTAGCAGTGGAGTCCCAACTGCGCTTTCCCTCGGGTATGTTATTCAGATCAGGAGGAACCACTTGTAATAACTGCCTGGTTCAGCTAATTTTACTGTAAATCACATCCCACACCTTCTCTGACCTAACTGGGTGCAAGGTGGCAGCAAGAATATGTTGGCTGCCTCTTGCAGTATTAATTCTGCAAGCTGTACAGATATTACTTCAAAAAGATGGAAACCTCTTAAAAACAACATGTATTTTGTCTCCATTAATAACAAAGGGTGGAGTTCAATGTTATCTCGATGCATTTGCTGCCAGAAGAATTTCTTCTTCAGCCTAGAAAGCCACTGAAAATCAATGTTTCATTGCCACACTGTCTGTCCCTTGTCCATTCAGACATGGGCAAATTCACCAGTTTCTGTCCTCGGCCTCTGCTCTTGGGCTGCAGCAAACAAGCATTGCAATTCATACCAGACACTGAAGAATATGAATATTTTCTTTACTACTCAGCTCCAGGAAAGGATAATTATTATAAGCAAAACCAGATGAAAATCTGAGAATATTTTATGATCCACTTTCATTAAAAAAAAAAAGGGAAAAAAAAAGAAAAAAGTCTATTAGCCTCAGAACAATGGGACCAAATTCACACTTGGGGTAACATCACTGACATCAGTAGAGCACTGCAATTAATTTGGCCCATGGGATCTACTTGAAAATATAACATACTGTCACAAGGATGACAATTAAATTCTGTGGAGAAAACCTTTCTGTACCAACTAATTTGGCTTTAAAAAGACAGCCCAGCTGCACAAGCAGTAATCCAGTGAGCTGGATCCTCAAGCGCAACTCTGCTTACATCTGTACAATACAGCTCAGTTATAAACACCTGAGAATTTGGTCAAGTGCCTTTCCCAGACCAAGTGGGAGATCACAGTGTAAGCATTATTTGGCATCAGGATGATGCTTACGTGACATTCAGAAAAACAAAGATATGGGGGGTAGAATTCAAGAACAACCAGGTAGCCAAAGATCTAAGTGAAATGCTGATATCCCTTGCTAATCCTTTCTTATCCTGTCTCCTCTCTCTCCCACCAAGCAGTCTCCTGAAGCATGTTAAGCTGCAGGGAGAATCAGAGCAAAAGCAGAAGGCTCTTTTGCTGTTTCTGTCGTCATTTATTTATTTTTAAACAGAAAATTCTTGTCCCTTGCAGTGATGACGTTTTAATGAATCCATCAATCACTGCAAACTCCAAACTAGAATCCTACATAAAAGAGACCTATTTGTAATACGTGACCTAAGCCCATACCTAACGAAATTAGTTCTCAGGGAGACAATGCAGGTCTTTCATTGCTGTCTCCATGGAATCGTAGATGATTAAGCTGGACAGGGCCTTGTGGGTCCTCAAATCCAATCCTGCACACCTAGCATCACTTTATCCCTGCCTTGTTCCCTTGAGTGTGTTATCTAATCCTTTGCTGACTGATTGTGACCCACCTTACAACTTCTCTTCCATGGGCAAATCTTCATTGTGCGTTGCCTAAGCAAACTCTTGATTGCCCCTACAGGTCTTCAGTTCCCCTGTATCCACGATTTTTAAGGTGTTTGGATTTGTGCTATCTCCTCTCCACATAATTATTTTAAGTCTTCCCAACACTGTCTTTCGGTTTTCTTGATTTCTTGCCCATTGGCTCCGAAGCTCCCAGTGCTGCAGGTTCTGTTTCCAGGGCAGCCCAGCCCATGCTGCATCACACCATGTTGGGCACTTCAGGGCACATTCACAGTCAAATCTTTGACTATATTTTGCTGCTGCCATATACAATAAACCACCCAGCTTCACAAAATCATTGCTTCTCTCTTCATGGCTAACAGACCCATTACAATTTGGTTTCATTACCTTCGCACCCTTTCTCCCAGGGTGATGTTTCAGAGCTCTCACTTGATGCTTTCTTACCACAGCATTGCTTTTCTTTGCCACTTGTCCTGTACCTACAGGATCTGAGCTTACTTCTTATCCCAGATGGAGAGGATTACTTCACTCCTGGGCTCAAGAGCATTCTCCCTGACCACTCCTCTTCCCCAAGACTCTCCCCAGCGACACCACCAAGATGCAAATCTCTAAGATGACCTTTAAAATAAAATCAGACTTAGAGAAGGCCCTGACTTCACATTCAAAACTTCTGAGCTCTCCACTCGCTGCTGACTGTTGTTTTGGCTGCTGGTGATTTAAACTTATGTAGATGATTTAAACATACTCAGTGTGCTGCATCCATGGACAAATTCATAGACAAATATTCCTGCTGGCTTCAGAAGTATCAAAGAAAGCAGTTGCTGCTCCCTCGTGGTCATCAGCATCATCCCTCTTCTGAAAGTTACCATCCCCTAAACTTTGCAGCAATTTACAATCTATCTCCTGTCTGTCTACAGAGACGCTTTTTTTCTATAGTCTTGGTCAAGTCAAAGCAAAGCAGAGTAATGGAGACTTATTATTGAAATGTCTTCAATCAAGCCGTGTCTGCAGCCTCATGGGCTGACTTGACAAGACAGATCAGGAGACTTACAAACAGCAGTTTCTAAAGCAACTGGGCAATCCTGAGCTCAGTGATTCCTCCCTGTCCTTTTCCACTTTCTTTTTTTACCACTTAGCAAAGTGTTTTCACTGACTGCATCTCCTGTCAGTACTGTCTCGCATGACCATGAAGCAGTTTTAAAACTTAGGTGGCCCTTGTTTTTTGAAGAACAGATAGAGACCAGAACCCTTATATTGTATACAACAGAGAAATCAAAGCTTAGATATTATCATGCAGCTGACCTCCTTCTGTGCTCACCATGGATGGCATCACACAGCACATCTGCAATTATAAAGTGAATGGCAAGTCCAAAACCTTTAGAAATAAATATCTTCATGTATCAGGACCAGCACAGAATGCTTTGTTGTCACTATGCTTTTCTTCTTTTGGGGTCCATTGTCCCTTGATATATTCACTATCAAGATATTTCTTTTCCCATCTGCTAAAACCCAGCATGAAAACCAGGCAGGGCTCTTGCACCCTTTTCTCACTATTTTACATGTGAAAGCTGGCTTTACTCACTGTAAATTCTAGTCCTGGAAGGCAAAGATCACAAAGGGCCAAACGGAGACCGCCCTCAGAGAAGAATCTGCTTTAGCTGCTTGCCTCTCAGCAGCTTCCCTCACAGAGCTAGCACTGAGGAAATATATCACTTTTTATTACCTTATTTTCCATCAGGACTGGAAGAGTTCTGTGGAAAAAAATCCAGAGCATCTGTAACTTAAAGCACTGTCCTCTCTCTGTCGGGGTTGTTCTGGACCTGTTTCCACAGTATCACATGTCTTGAATAGAAGAAAATCCTTATTTCCATCAGCTTTTCTTATTTTCTTTGCCCCTGGTTCACACCTAACATTCTGAGCTATGGAAGAACAAGGCATCTCTCTGCTTTTTGGCAGACATTGTTCCTCCCTTGTTCTAAACATCAAGGAACCTATCTGCTGTTATGGACACCCCTGTCATACTGGTGTGGTGGGGTCTCCTCCTCTCTCCTTGTCTGAAAATCAGCCTGTCTTTTATTTCCCCCTTCATCCTCCCCTGAGGAGCCTCAATCCTGGCTGTCTCCACCGTCTTGTCATGTTGTCTTTGGGGGGTAGTTTCCCTTCCTTTCTTCTTTGCCTCTGAATTGTCTTCCTTCTGCAGTTGAATAAATCTGTTGCTCAGCTTCATCTCTCCTGCACTACCTAATTTCATCATCTGTCTTGTCCTTGGGTAGTGGTGTCCCATGGATACCCCTTGCCCCCTTTTTGTTCTCAAGGCCATCTTCTTATTCAGGCATTGTGCTCTAGCATTGCTTCTGCTGGCTCCTCAGCATCACATCCTTGAATTCCTGTCTGAATTTCAAGTTACCTCCACTTCCCTCTTCACTGTTTGTATCATTTCCTGACTGGTCAAATTACATTTCATACCTATGTATGAAACACCACGCTGTGCCACACTACACTGATGTGCTATGGGAGAATCTACAACCATCCATCACCTTGGGAACCCTTTCTTCTTTTGTTCCTTTCAGATTATTCTTCGGAGAAGCCTAACAGAGTTAGATACCAAAATTCCACTGGTCCTTGCTAGATGCATTGGTTTATAGTACATGTCAGAGAAACAGGAGACTATCACAAGTTGTTAAGCAATAAAAATCCCTGCAACATAATCTGTTGTGGTTGGACATTTTATTGAAATCCTGGATAGTCATTTGCAAAAAAGCTGACACACAGGGTTTGGATTTAATCTTCACATTTCCACTCAAACTGTGGCATTGTTTGAACACAACAGCTTTGGGATCCTGGCAAAAAGAGTAAAACTGTCCAAGCTGTTCCTCTCTGGTTTGAATTATCTTCTTTTTATTTATTTATTTCTAGCTTTGAAGTCTGTGTACTTTAAAAATCAATGAACATCATATTAACAAGCAGACACTAATTACCTTTTAACAAACTGGAAAGGCTTGGCTACAAATCTTTGAAAAGATAGATTCACATTTTAAAAAGCTTTCTAATCCAACTGGCATCATTGTAGTAAGACACTGACAAAGCCTGCACAGAATGGAAATGTTAACGGAATCTGCTTTCCAGAATATTTTTTCTATGATTTATAATTAGCCTTCATCATTGTACTGTCTCATACACTAGGTCTGGTAAACAGAGTACTCGTGACTTTTACAGGATTAATGGAGACATTCTGAGATGTAGAAATTAAAAGATCACTCAGAAAATAACATTTTGCGCTTTTGTAGCTCTTCTCATCAGTTCAACTTATTGTTTTACAAACAAATTAGGATCACTATCAGAGTGCTACAGAGGGATAAAAAGGAGGCAAAGGAACACTAATGCGTCTCATCTGTAATTACTTAGCAGAGCAGAGGCAGATCAGAACTGGGTCTCTTGTATCCAGTTCAGAGCTCTAATTCATAGGCTACAGAGGTTCCCTGAGCAGTTTTTAAAGTATGTGTAGTAGAGTGTGCAGTGGCAGTCAGAGACTTTGTATCAGGATGTTCTGCACACCAGGAAATGCTAAAAGTGTAAATAGATGGTGGTGGAACTGTAAAAATTATCAAGCTTCTTCTGACCGCTCTGCCTGAGAGTAACTGTGTCCTTGGTGTTAGAAAAGCAGCTCCCACATGAAAGTTGGATCCCTAGCAATGCACGGAACAGTTCTGCAGAGAGCAGAGAGCCAAGACATCACAAGGCTTGTGTGGTAACAGCAAGGAGAGAGTAGGACACAAGGAGGATACTTGTGTCAGAGCAGGCTCCAGGAAACACTCAGGAGAAGCTGTGCTTTTGAAATGTCCCCACTGATTTCATCACTTCTGGGCTATTCCAGAACAGCTGCTTGAGAGATAAACAGAGGAGGAACCCACTTCAGAGAAGCAGCTATCTGAGCATGGCAAAGCCAGCCTGTGCCAAGAAACACTGCTGTGCCATAGACCATGTGGGGCTGTATCAGACCCCAGCAGGCTCAGCTGTCCTCCTTATGCTGTGCTCTGGGCTGGTAAGACAGGCCTCCTGCTTGCAGTGCTGGGAGGGGAAATAGAGATCCCAAAGATAAGAGCAACAAACTTGATGGCAGCTCATGGAATGAGAGATCAGTTCTGAGCTCCAGGAACTGAAGGATACATACACCCTGGCCCACTCACAGGATACCCGAGTCAGCCATGCTCATAGCAAATTCTTTGAGACCATTTCACTGGAAGTGAGAAGAAACCACCACTGCTCCGTGTCACACACATCCATATTTCTCTGTCTGTTACTACAAGTACTTGACTTACTTGTGAGAATTGATTTCCTAGACTTCCTACAGTGACCTGCTTTCATGGCTACATCTTCTGGTTGAGCTGAACCACCAGGAACTCAGCTGCTGGAGCGACCCACAGCCCATGTCCTTCTGTATCTGCAAAGAAGAGGACAGCCCATCACACCTGTCCTGGACCCACATCAGTTACGCCTGGCAGAGCAGCACAAGCAGCTGTCACCACACCACAGTCACTCCCAGGGGTGGCATCCCAGTGAGGCCATCACAGCCATCAGTGATGTTGTGTACACTTGCCACTGGAATGACCACTGAACAATTTTCAGCATGAGCACACCTAGCTGCAGCTGGTGGCTCAAGCAACACTGCAGCCCTGGCTACCCCTGCAGCACAAGCTGTGGAACTTGGGTGTATTGATAAAAATTAACACTTTGGGGCCTTAGCAAAGCATCTGGAAGTGACTCTCCAAAAAGGTTCTATGAATAGAGTACCAAGTATCAGGGTCACCTGCTATGGCACCCTATCAACCCTTCCTTCTCTTCCGAAACAAACTTGGTGTGGGACGTCTTTTTGCCTACTTCAAAATCACTACATTGATGTTAAAGACCACATTTTCCACTTCTCCACCTAGCTGGTTAAAAAGATTTGACAACTCCTGTAACGCTTGTGCAAAATAAAAATCTTTGCACTCAACTGGATCTAAGGGAGTCCACTACATCTCTCCAGATCCTGTGCCTCTTAATGTGATTAGCACATGATATAAATGGGGTTATCAGTGCTTCCTTCTGTCACTTGTCAGTGACATGCTATGTATGTGGAAAGAAACACTCCCCTCTTCAGTAAGTGCTGAACCACCAGCCTGATTCAGATCCCAGACTCCTGTTCTGATGGTGCTTAATTCTTATTTTATGTGCTCATATGGGTGGTGCTTTTGGGACCGTTCTGAAGCTCTGCTTCCCAAATGGATAAAGTGAGTCCTCGTTATCCTGTGCCTGACCTGCAGTGAGCACAAACAGCACTGGATGTGAGGGAAACACCTAGATGTTGTTTTTCCAGGCATCTGGAGGCTGGAATGCTCAGCTGCCAATATCAGCACGACATCTGCCATTTCTCAGCTGGTGGTGTGGTTTCTTTAAAATTTTGTCCCGATCTGTGTTTTAATTTGAAGAACAATTAAACTTTATACACAAATAAAAGGCAGATCATATACTGGAGAATCTCTATTGGATTTCTAAGCAGGCTAGAAAGTACATAAACACCTTTAGTACAGACTGCTTTTCTTACATCACTACTTTATTCCCTCCCTTAGCAGGGCCTGGAAAAATGTGATGCACCTTCAACCAAACACATTTTGGAAAAGAAATAAAATAAAAAATGCATCTGAAATCCTACCTTAAATTACATAAATCCACTTCACATCTTGGTCCCCTGTGAAAAGCAGTGGCTGTGAAACAGTGTTCAAATCCTTCTGAAATAAATGCAGGAAGCTCACCTCACACCACCAGGTTGCTCTCATGGTCGTACTGGTTTTAAACCAACAGTATTGACTTCAAAGCAAGACTTAACCTGACCTACACTTGCATAAGTGACAGAACAAGCCCATTCTTGGTTCAACAGCTTGGGCGGTTCAGATTTGGTTCGGTGCAGAAATTTGGCACCATCAGTAGGAAATTTTGATTTGAAAAGGAAAGATTAAAAGTCTGCAGGAGCTGATGAGGATACCAGGAAAAGCAGGCAGGGGGGTAATGCTCAAAAAGCCAAGTGTTGCACTTCAGGCCCTCTGCAGCTGCCAGTGTGTTTTCCCCTTGACCCAGAGACAGAAAGCAGCAGAACAGAGAGAAAAATATAAAGACACAGAAGAAGTGCAGGAGGGACCACTTTGACAAGTTTGATAAGCTCAGGAAATGAAGACCTTCCTAAGAGATGAGGTGGGACAAAGGTACAGGAAAGGGCAAACAATTCAGATACTCTTTCAAACAGAAACTCTTGAGTCTTCCCACAATCTAAAAGTCAATCAAGATTTTATGTAAGGTAAAAAAATGCAGCTTGCCAACAAAAGTGTAGTTACACTTATGTTTCCACTGGATTAAATATGACAACTTGAGCATTTTTGATTTATTGAAGGCAGTTCTTCAAAACCTTCTAAAGCAATTACAGGGAACTGTATTTCCCAAGAATGTGCCTGCCTGAAGATGGAGCACATTCTAGGAAATATGTGTTCCTTATGCTAGAGGTGTTAATTCCCTAATAGGATTTCTTCAACTAGCCAAAATAGAGTTTCCAAATGCTGGTCAACAATAAATCTATTAAAATTGATGTAAACCAGGAAAAACTCCATGCTGGTGAAAAAGCAAGCACCAGACCATAACTAAGCCTCATGGGGAAAATCTAAAAGTCTGAAGTTCCTGGGAGTTTTATTATTGCACCAGTGGAGCAGGGATTTTTCCCTAACTGTTCAGCAAGCCCAGGGATAGTCAGTCTGTACCTTCTCTAATGTGTAAGGGATGGAAGAAGAGGGCACATAATAAATCAACTGACGCTCTGTGAAAAATAGCTGTCCTGTCTCCTTACTGTGAGTGAGAGTAATGTTCTGAGGGCAAGAAGAATTCGGCTTTAGACTGAAAACATTCCCCTACAGGGGGACAAAAAGTGATCACTCTGTAGTTTAATCAGTCTCAGACCTCTCTTTGAGGGAAATAGCGTGTTGCCTGCAACAGCACATGTAATAATGTTTGCTGAAATATAAACTACAGCCATATACCACAAGATGGAAGGTCAGAAGTCAACTGAGGATCTGGCCACAGATGTTCAGCAATGGAGATCAAAAAACAATATATCAAATTCAGTACTTTTCCTCGAGGAACAGGTTGCAGAAATTTCTCAACCCATCTCTTTCACAGTTTAACTGCACTAACCCTGCACGTAACACACATTGCCCAGGTTACTCAAAGACAAAGTTCATGTTCCCTAACTTCTCCCTGTACTATGCTTGAGGATTTAATTATTTGTACAGTGAGTTTGCTCTTATCCACAAACACAGCTCTCCTGAAGCTCTGCAACGTTTTTCAAGCCCGTCTACCAAAGTGAAGAATCATATGACACACCATTTAGTCCTCCCCCAGCCCTTGATATACGTTTCCTAAAGCCGACACTTGATATTATGGAATGTGTTGTAATCAATTCTTAAAGTTATAGCACCACTGGATTTTTATTAACTTGCACAACAACAACAGCAAAAATCCAACAAAAAAATGGGCCCTCATAATCAGTCAGCCTTGTTATATCCTGAAAGCTGCTTTAACAAGCAGGGAGTAATCTAGTGTAATTGGTACTCCACAATTTAATTGTTCTGTCCTTAAATCTAATATTGCAGCTGTGGGTTAAGTTTACACCACAGCTTTCAAGAGAACATGAAAGTGTGGTACATCTGTGCAACAGAAAGCTAAACATCTCTCATCTGATATGTTTACAATGACATTTGATAGCGTGGAATTGTTTGGAGTTCATTCTTAAAGCTGCAGAACTGCTTTTCAACGCTGCAAAAAAGAAGGGGAAAAGCCTCCAACCTCCTCCCAGTAACTCAGCCCACACAGGCCTGGGGATAACGCTGCTGCTGCTGGTGCTGCAGGGAAACTGCTGGCTCTAACAATTCCTTCAAGTAGCTCCGAGCATTTGTCATACAGGCAGTGGACTAGGGGACAAGGACATCTTCCCCCTCAGGGGATGCAATAATTATCTGAAAAACAAACGACTCAAAAAACCCTAGACAAATAAAACAACTCCTGACATGCATAAAACAGACAGGAATATTTCAAGAAATGTTATTCCATGGATGACTTTAGCACATGTAGAAATGGTGGAGTTTTCTGTTTAACAGGTGGCAGAACTGCTCACGGTGTCTTGAACTTCACATTCTGTATAACTAACAGCTTCAGCATTATGTACTTGTTAGGGAATTTATTAGGCCCATAAGTAGTTCAAGAAACTTAGGAATGGGCCCATAAATGTCATCTGCAGTTCGTGAACTGCAAGTATCTGACTGTTTTGATCAAGGTTTTTACGGGAAAGTTAAATGGTTATTAAAATTATTTACTACTGCTCCACAAAAAAGGAGCAAGCCCGCTGAAGAACTTTCACTGTGAGAAGATGTGATAGGTTGTAGGTCAAATGTGTTAGCACAAAAGCATTTCTGTTTATGTCTAAGCCCAAAGTTTTGTACAATTCGAAGCTTAGAGTGCCTTTAAGTGGCTGAGAGAAGGTCTCTGGAGGGGAGGAGGCATTTTCCCTTTCCCATAACCTGCCATTGATCTGATCATGCTACTTTTCTTGTTCTCAGCATAAGCCTTTTTCTGGCATTTTCTGTCCTTGGAGAAATGCATCACAGTGCAACTTGGTTAAAGAGGGCACTCTCTGCTCATTCCTCTGGAGCAGTCCACGCCGAGGTCTTGATTTATGCTCTTTAACACATAAAAGTCAGGCTCACTGATGAAGCTCAGCTATATTACACTGGAATCTATTAATTTTTTTTAAACTTTATTATTTCAGTCACAATTACGACTATCTGGAGCCTCTTCATAAAAAGGGGCCATACCAAAAGCTGTACATTAGCAACTCGAGCAAGGGATGCATTCATTCTGCATCAAAAATACCGTAAGAAGGCCAGATCTCCTGGGGAGGCAAATCTGTATCAATATTTCAGTCTCTTGAATACAGAAATTTGATACAACAAGATGCAACACCCGAGCTTCCCCTCCTTTCAATTAAGTGAGAAATAAAAATTGTCCTTAGAAGGGAAGAAGTGCATTCGTATTTTTCAGTTTTCGGGTTTTCCATCCCTTTCATAGCATCACAATGTTCTCTTCATGGGCGGAAAACTTAATCTTCAAATTCAAGCCTAGTTTCTTCATACAGTTCAGGATGAGATGACTTGGAATACCGGGAATATTTCAGATGTAGAAAATCACCCAATTCATCCAGAGCATTCAAAACCTGTAAGACCATTTTACTTTGTCAGTTCTCTTGGAGAAGAAAGGAAGTTCTAGTAACCTCTACTTTTACAGCAGAACAAGATTATAAAAAAAAAAATCAATTAAAGAAAGTTCAAAGGCCAAATGTGCAAATTTTGCATTCATTCTACTGTAGTGAAGAGCAATGCAGTCATAGATGTACAACAGCATCTATGAGAACAGAATTTACTCCTTCAGTAGGTTATGATTTGTTAGTAAGGACATTAATTGAGCACAGATGAAGAAAAAAAAGAGTTTTTCTAAAAGCACAGAGTTTTAACAACCCAGATAAAAAGTTATCTTTGCTTGTGCAAAAGAAATGTGTAAGGCTGTACTTCAATAGTTTCCTGCAGCTCCCAAGGACTGGAGTTGCCACTGCATTTTCTCAGGTAGGACTCAGCCCACGGTGCTGATCAGAGTCAGCATAAATAGTCTGAAGAGTTTAAGATACTTTTAGTGCATTCCATTACCTTACGCTAATATCACAGGCACAATTAATACTAATTATTATTAATACTGCAATGCAATTTTCTGAGCTGTGTCACCAGCTCTCAGTAGATTCAAAAAGTAGACAGTGAACTCTGCACCACAGAGAGACAGCTCAGAGTTTTGAAGGATGTGACCCACATACAAGAGCAGCCAATTTTTTGGCATCAAAGAAGAAAACAGCAATGTTGATTTTGAGCCTGTTTCTGTTAAGCCACTAAAATGAGCTCATGAACAAAAAGCAGTAATTTAGTAATGGTTTATGCAGAGAGATAGCTTCCAGGTCATTAAGGAAGTTATTCTTGGGAGCTTGCCCTTTCATGGATCTTTCCTCTTTAGTTCCAGGCTGAGATTCAAAACAAACTTTGCCAAAGGGAAACGTTTTCATTGTGCTTGTTACCTGTTGTTACCCTGGCTTTAGGTATATTCACAAAGCCTTTGTCTTAAAAGCTCTCCATCTGCAAATAATTCAGCTCAGAGCATTTCCACGTACTGTAAGGACATTTGAAGAATGCCACGAGTACTGCAGCAAAAACAGCCTGTTCAGTGGTGACTGGGGAGCATTTCAGACCTTCACCAGTGCCAGGAAGCAGCAATGTCCACATAAGGATGGCCCAAAAATGCAGGGGGCTTGACATTTGGGAGTGGGAGGAGAGGAAGAAAATCAAAGCAGTGACCTTAAGAGATAAATCTTCAGATCAACTTCATCCACCAAACATGGAGCCAGGAGCTCTATGCAGGCACAGGTGCTTGTCTGCATGAAGGAGTGGCATTTTTAACTCAAAAGCCTTCCACCTTCTCAGATTTTTTGCTTTGACCATCATACTTGTGCAAAAGGGGGGAAAGAGAAAGCCTGAAATTTACTATTAAGCCTCTTGTGTTTCTAGGTTGGCTTATTCTGAGAATGAGGGAACGTATCTCAAGCCCGGCCAAAAACACCTTCGGCAAGAAAGGGAGATGGAAAATTTCAAAGACTTTATTTTAAACACATTTCTGACTGTGTTGGAACGGAGGTTTATGACGGAAGTCTCAGCATACTCTTAATGGCATTTCTGATATCAGAGAAAGATACAGAACTGAGACAAGCCAGACAGCATCAATTAGGCTTAATTAGGTTCAAACAGTTCCAATACTGTTTGCAATTTCCACCTGTACCCCCAAGGCTGTCCCATATACTTCTGCAATTCAAGAAACACGTGGAAATACGGCTATGGAAAACTTGATTTTCAGTTATTTCCATATCGTTTCAGATTTCCAACTCTGATAGTTTTGACCTAGCATTTAACTTTTGTCTTGCTGTGCTCTTCATGTAGGTCTTTATTAGTGACGACAGGTTTGGTCACTATTAGAAATAGAAGAACATAACAAGTTAACTGTCCCATAATTTATTTTAAAAAATAAAATATATAAGGCTCAAATGCCTTTAAAGATCAAGTGCCAAGGCCAGAAAAACAAATGTAAAAATGAATTATTGAGATTCAAAGTAAGAGAGGCACAGCTTCTCCCAAGCTCCTTTGCATCTGAAGTTAATTTTGGCAGGACATCTGCTGTGCTTACCGTGTCTAACATCTCCCGTGTATGTGCAGCTGACACACAAAACCGAGCCCTGGATTCTGTGATTGGAGTAGCTGGAAACCCAACCACGACCACCCCGATATTTTTTTCTAACATGCGTCTTGCAAAAGCCCTAAAGAGAGAAGAAGGAAAAAAACAAAAGCAAATTATCACCAATAAACTGACGACAGAGAGAAAACATCCATGTATAATAATAATATTATATATAATATAGGTACAATAGGTAAAATCGTGTCTTCAGTTGAAATGGATGGCATATTCCCATTGATTTCCCTAAGAGCCAGATTTTCACCAGTAGGACTGAGATTCTTTGCTGCTTAACAGCTCACAAAGCCAAGAGGGTGTCAAATACTACAAGTGTGATGGCAGGATAGACACATTTATGTCATTGAAAGGCTCTGAGTGCAAATCAAAACACGTGGGCATTCACAGTCCCTAAGCATGGAAGAGGTTGGGCTTCTGGAAGGTCTGAGAGGTTGCTTCCTGCACATCACCAGGAATAAAACAATCTGTGTGATAATTTATCTGCTCTCACAATTACTCTGAGAGTTAGGGAGCTTTTGTGTGGTGTGTATGAGACCTGGAGCACACCCTAAGCTACTTGCAAATACTCCCTCCAGCTCAACCCTTACACTATGCTACCACTGACTTCTGGTCTGCATGTCCAAGCCAGTGCACAAGTGCTGCTTGAGAGGAACTGGGTGGTAAAACAAGCAAAGACCATTCAAAGATCAGATGGGCAAAAAGAACATCCATCCAAAACAGTTCATCGATCAAAGGCAATGTGAATCCTTTAATGATTACAAATTAAAAAAAAATAAAATCCAAATTAAAAATATTATCAAAAGTATTGTTCCAGATCACATTAAAAAGGATAAGAGAAAAATTTTAGAATTCTAAATACCAGAACAACTCAAAATTAAGTCTAGGGCCAAATTAAAAAGAGAACAGAACTACATGATGAATTCAACAGTGCATGTTTTCCCAGGAAGCTTCTACCACAGGGCTCCATTTTCTGCAGTGTACACCAAATAACCTATGAGCTTGATTAGCGCTGGTTTTGCCAACAGGTTTTTTTCAGTACTTACCCTATCTTACCAGGCATATAAAGGAGCAAGGGGACAACAGGAGAATCATCATTGCCATAAATGATGAAGCCCATTTCGTGCAGTTTTCGCCTGAAGTACCTTGTGTTTTTCTCCAGCTGGCGCACTCTTTGGAGCCCTGAAACGTGCCAGTCAGGAGAACAGTCAGTGAAAAGATCATAACTGGAACCCAGTAACAGGCAAAAACCAGGGCTGTGGTAACAGTGTGGCTCAAAAGTACATGTTGCTATTTGATTGAGAAATAAAACATGGAATGAGCTAAATGTAACTGCACGGATTATTATGGCACTGTGGGATGGATGACGGATACTCCTGTGCTTGTGAGGTGCCTTCCCATAGGCTGAAACAGCCCCTATAGAGAAACAGTCATGCATCTCTGTGCATACAGGACATGTAAATAGAATATGTTCTTTTTTAACATAATTGCCTATAAAGTGAACGACCAATCTCTACAGATATTGATACAGAAGTATTTTTTCACATTAACAGTATTCCACAGTCCTCTTATACCTTAGCTAATTCTGTGCATACATGTGGGGGTTTTGGTGGTTTTTTTTCTGTGACCATAATAAAGCTTAAATAGAAGATACTGCATTTTGGGATAGCTCGTGCTGATGCTTTTGTTGCATCTTTTTTGGACACAGGAAAAGCATATGATAAACTTTGTTATTACAGAAGGTCTGATCTTCTGCAGTTTGTTACCAACATTCTTCATAGCTCCTGTTACTCTAATATGCAACTACATATGCAATCCCTTACTGAGTTGTGCTCAGTTTCTCTGTCCTCTTCCGTTGCTCATATTATCTTGATATCATCATCATCTGACAGCAGACTTTAGACATTCAAGACTTTAAGACACAAGATTTGTTCTCTGCATTGTCCCTGGCCTCATTCAGCCATGGATTCATGAATGTGACCCCCAGCAGAACTGAGTTGAAAATAATTATTTTTAATGAAGGAAAAGGAAAGCAAAAAACAACAGAGAAAAAATGTCCTTAAAGAGACATCTCAGCCTTTTCTTTTGCAGTGCCACAAAGGAGGTGGTTTCTGACAAATGCAATTGCTCCCATCCCATTGCATAAAAAGGGAAAAGCCACACTCTACATTACTGTAGGTAGGAGATATAATATCTCATCCCTCAGCCTGCGTTATATTTCATCAGTGAGCTGATACATGTGCTGTTTTTCCAATGCTGGGAGGTGTTGCCAAGGATGGTACCACCTTCCCCATACCCACGTGTCTCCACAGCGCCAGTCAGTCCTGGGGTCACACAACCACAGGGTGAATCGAGCCAGGGCTGTCATTTTGCTAGAAACAAAACTGCCAGACCATTGTTAAACAGGCCAGGTCTCTAAATGTGATCCCTGTATCTGCCCAACAGAGGCGGTGGGAATGTGTGTAAGACTGGGAGTTAGCAGGACACAGTTACACTCTTAGCATTTATTTTCAGCCGTTCATCAGCCCATACTTTGAACACCACTGACATTATGCCACTAGACATGAACACTGAAACCTCCAGTACAACTCGTTTCCTCTTTTCCCTTTGCTTTTAAGATGTCTTTCCACAGATGAATTGCATTTTCACTCTCCATTTACTTTTTCATTGTATTTTACTTCTTGTTCCTTCATTCTTCGTTTCCTACTTTCCGCTGTCACCCTTCCCTGACTGGTTGCCTCATTCCTAATTTCTCATCTCGCTCCGTGCAATCACAGTGGCCAGTTGGGCATTTGTGGCTGCCACCTTTGGCACATTTGTCCTCAGACCACATTCTGCCCCACTGCCTGCTCTGGCTTTTCTTCCTTCTCCCTCTTGGCTGAGGTGGGGATCACCACACCTACATAAACCTCTTCTCCATTAATCATTTCTGAACACTGAACAAGATCTACTGCTTCATCTGCTCTGTATCCTCCCGAGTCAAGGCTCTTGTCAATGTTCTGGCTGGGAAATTTATAGGGAAACTGGGACTTGCTTCACAGTGATCGGTGTTTTGCTTGAACAAATGAGAAGATCTCATAAAACCAGTGCATTTGTAACTTTATGCACAAAACTGCCCACGCAGACAACCTGTTAGTTACAGTCTCAGTCATTCAGTTTAAAGCGCTCAGTGGAAGAGATCTGCTGCGTTAGAAAAGGCCACAAATAGTTTAACCATCTCTCTAATGCTGCTAAAACAAAAACAGCTGTGTCAGAGCAAGGAAAACAAATGCAACACAAAAGCATCCTACTACAAAGCTTTCCAGTCACTAATAAAAACAATAGTCTGTGGTATTTCCAAAAATATTTTTGGTGTAGTAGATCTCAAAGAAACAGGAGGAAATATTGACGAGGAGGAGGAGGGGAGATGATGGCAAGGAAAGGGAGTTAGAGAACTGCAGAATAATGTGGTTGAAGTCGAAAGAGAGACTTTTCCCCTTATTAGACTTTGTAAAGATGTTATTAGCACCTCCTCAACACCCAAATGACAAGGGCGAGGGAGGGGGAGCGACCTGAACTGGGGGCTCAAAACCACTGCTGTTTCTTGCTATCTTTGCAGCCCCTGAGCTAGTTTCCAACGTCTCAGTTGGAGAGCATTTGAAACTACTAGATTTTCAATTAGGGAAAGTTTTCATAAATGCAGATGTTCTTGGCGAGTGCAGTTCAGGACTTGCTGCCTTCTCCTTTCCATTCAGCTGTTTACCACAAAGCTGGAAACACAGTGTCAGCCATGCAAGATTCCAGGCTGTTCCCTATTTATCAAACCATATGCGCAGCGCCCAAGGTTGATCGGTTTGTCTCTACTCATTTTCAGCACCAGAAATTTAGATTCCAAACAAGGGGAATACAGCAAAGGAAACATCAGAGCTGGAAAAGGAGGTTCAGGCACCCCCCCCAAAAGTCAAACACCTCTTCCAATCTTCCCGCGCTGATTCTATATCCTCAGCCAGTTTGTGATGGGATGGATCCCCTTTCCAGACTCCCTATGGAGCTCATTTCAAGCCAGCCAGTGCTGATGCGAAAAGAGCCACTTGAATGTTTTAGCAACATCCCAGAACGCTAATTTAGTTTGCAGGGATGCATTAAAAGCCAAATAAAAGATCAGAGCGCTCACATATATCTGGAGGGAAAAAAAAGCACATTAGGAGACGATTGCTACACACATTGTATTTGTGGGTGGGTGGCTGGGAGGAACCTATTTCTTTACCAAGTGTCAACACTTTCCTTTCTCATGTTAAGTTTTGTGGTCAAAGACCACAGCCACACATCATATACACAGCCATCTTATATACCGTCCCGATAAGAGCAATAAAAACCTTAAAGCCTGTAGCTGTATTTCAACGCTCTTTTTCATTCCTTTATGGGACCTTCAAATGTCAGATCAGGAGGCAGATCTGAGCAAAATGTTTATTTTTTTTTCCCAACTGGCCCAATTTTCCCCCTACACTGCAGATTAAGAGTGGTGATTTCAGTTTAGAATCAGATCTTAGTCCAAATTCACTGTGGTATGTTTAACCGAAGACACTGCTTTTTAAAAGTATTTTCTTTGATTCCTGAGGCTGTGATCTTGCATACTTTATTATTTATTGTGTGAAAATCTGCAGAGCAGACCCTTGAGCTAAAAGGAGATGGCTGCATCTATGTAAGTGTAAGAATTTACCTGTATGACACTCATTAGAGGATCAGGTCCCTAGATAGTAAATATATGTGTTAAAACATTCTTAGTTTGCAAAAACCTTGAAGATTTACAGTCTATGCAAAGAGCTTATAGCACAGCATGCAGGATACCCAGAGAGTTATATTCCCTAAAATATGTGAACCACAACAGAGCACATGTTTGGAAAAAACAGCCTGGGCAGGGAAAATGAGCCCTTCACTAGTTAAAAATAAGCCCACTACTGCTCCAGAGTTTTCAGCTAAGGCAGAGAACGACCTATTAAAAGCTCTACATATTAGCTGAATTAAGAAAGGACAGAAGGAGAGAAAAGTGAATGATAAACGATTCTCAAATTTCACAAGTTATCTTGGAACATACACAGCCAGCTTATTGGGACTTTTTTGAAGTACAGGATTAATTGCCTGGATGGTACAAGAAAACCAGATTTACTGCATCAGCAATCCACCTACTGCTGGCAAATTTAGAGTTTAGATTTGTTGCACCACTTTAAAAATATTTGGTTTACTGTGAAGTCCTAAGGTGTTGGCAATTCTGGGAAAAATGCTGATTTTATTTTTATGTGACACGCATCATTGCGTTCTGCCGGCTTTCGCTCATTAATTTCTGCAGGCTTTTAGAAAGCTTTATAGCTCAAAATTAATATGGCTTAGCTGAAGGAAAAATACAAAGCAAGGGCAAGAGAGACAGAAATAATAAAAGATAGTGGCTTGCTCATAATTTCTTTGAAGCAAGAAGCTTTTTAAGAGAGCCGCTTGGAGTAACAGACTCGGTAGAAGTTTTGTCAAATGCGCTCAGGGGGAATTGCTCTGGCATCTGACAGCACGAAGGTCTCCTGATCCTGGGATGGCTTTACCAGGCACAGCTCCAGTGCTTCAATACAGCTCTGCTGTTTATGCCAGCTGAGGACCTTATCCTGGCAGTGAGAGAGGCAGTAAAACCATCAGCTCTCTGAAACAAAAGTTTGTTTTCCTCCTCCAGAGATGTCTGCCTTTCCCTCCTGCAAGATGTTAATGAGCAGAGAAACTGGCTGCATTCAATTCCTGCACAAACATTCTACCTTTGAACTCTTCCTGCAGGCTTCCACCCTTGGAAATTCTGACTCAGTATATTGAAAACAGGAATAAGCAACCTGCAGCCTTTCATATCAAGATCTTAGGTGTATTTTAATTGAAGGAGAGTTATTTTTCCTTAAGGCATTCCAGGAAAGATAATCCCACGCCGGAGTGGGTTTTGGCATGTGGTGGACTCTTCAAGACCCAAATCCACCTGCTTTAATCTTCTCCAGCTGTTGTTTCACAGGGTCTTTCTAGATAATTAGTTACACAATCGAACTTTTACATACCAGTGTCAGTGTTGCTTGGATGGAGAACTCTACTCCCTTCCCTCCTCTACCAACAACTAGATAGTAAAAAGCAAACTTTCATAGGCTGAAAAAAAATTTGGAAAACAATAGCTCTTGGCCACTAAACTATTGCAGATGGACAGACTTTCATTTTTTTCCTCTGGTTCCATTATAAGAGTAACACACATGTACCTCCATGTGCATTAAATCACAAATAGAATGCCATAAAACTGGGGTGCCTAAAGGAAATATCTTCTCAGATAAAACAATCTTCATAAAAAAAACTTTGCAATGAATCTGAGAGAAACGAAGACATTTTCTTCACAACCTAATGCTAACTAAAAACCTAGTAATTTCAGCTTAATTCAGCTGCTAAATAAGCCCTTAAGGACTTATTTAGTCAGTCCAATTTTAACTGTGAACTTCTGCAAAACACTTTCCAGAGCAGATTAAGGAGGAAAAAAGTGCCAATTTCAGCTGAAGCAGAAAGGAGGAAAACCGTACAGATACTGTAACTTTTACCTCTTTCCTCAAACGACTCAGCTCTGCCCACACAGCACCTTATGTATACTCCGATCTAGAATGTGAGCATTCAGCATCCTGCACAACAGCGGGGACAGGGCAACCAGGCTTGGCTGAGCCTGAGTTCCTCCCAGCACAGGTGATTAATCACAAAGCGGGTCCGTTCTCTGCTGAGAACCAGCCAGCTCCAAGGTGCTCCATCTGCATCCCATTTGGTGTTCCCAGAGTGCCAGGGCTCTAAGTGCCTGTCCAAACGGCGCTGCTCTCCTTTGTGCTCCCCAGGCTGATAACAACGCTGGATTCCTCGAGCACACGCATCTGGAACAGGGGAGGGGTCCTCACGCTCCATCCCGGCAGCAAAGACACCCTGACAAGGGGACTGTGTGGCGGAGCCGCCTGTTGCTGTCCCTGTCCCTCGCCGGGGAACAGGCTACAGGTCACGTCCAAGTCTGATGACATCCCTCCTGTCATATTTGAGGATACAGGGGACAGCTACCCATGGGTAGAGTCTACTAGAGCACTACAGCACTGCTTTAGCTTTGAATGTGGGAAAAGTGACTTCAAATGAGGTAGAATCTGATCAACCCTCAGAGATCTTGCAAATCACTGAAAACACTGTTAGTCCAAAGGCCCTGCTTGTTCAGATCAACTGACCCTCCGTGGATACATTTGGCTTCCTGTGGGAAGTGGATCACAGGGCAGGTGGCTCCACTGGAACAGCATGTCTCACTCATTTTGAGTAAAGATGTCAGAATTTAGCTGTTTTATCATCCACTGCTGGGAAAACATCTGTGATGTTCAGCTTAGACAATATTCGTGACAGCATATTATCATCATCAGCATCTTCACTGTTTCCTTGACTGGGAACTGTAATCATGGAGCCAATGCTGTGCAAACAGGGAATAAATTTGCTTAAGGGCTTCAAATGTAACCACATACTTGCTGGGAACATTCTGCTTGATAAGGACCTGTGAGATGCAATCCCCTCAGAATGAAGCAGCAAAATGAGAATTTGAAAAAGACAGACTTAAGCATGGCTGATTCTGCAGGCTGTTTAAGCAGGTCCAAGGGGTCCACTGCTAAGTCACTTGCAGATTTAAAGTTCCCAGCAATAGTTTCCTGAGCACTCCAGTCTGGCACAGATTTATTTTGCTGCACAAGGGATTGTTCCTCCCGGCTCCAGCTGCTCAAGTACTGGGATTCATGTAGCCATATGGCAGGTTGGCTCAGGGAACCAGTTGGGCTGTAGGCAAACCTTTTGCGGGAGGGTTGGTTATTTTTCAGCTCTATCAGTTCTCTGATTCATTCATTGCATGGCTGCACGAACACGAACACTGGCAGAGGGAGAAGGGCACAAGTCAGGGGATAGGCAGGGAGAGAAGGAAAACCAGAGGACAAGACTGCTCTTCTTGCACCAGTGCTGGTTTATGCCAGGTTGTAGTGATGTGGAACTAAGATTTCTGAATTTACAGAGGACCCTCACAAAGCTAAGCTAATGTTTTCAAAAGAGCACAGATAGCAGAGGAAAATGTTGGAAACTCATTTTAAGGAGCTGGTCTTCCAGTTGTAAAAAACTCTTAATGCAGACAAAAATGTTTTAAGAAGGAACCTTTTAAAAACAATCTTTTTAATGCCAAGCCAGAACAGAAAGCAACGTTCTGCCACTTCCCATAATCTGAATGACTCAAGTGCGAGAACTCAGAGTTTCCTAAAAACAAAAATGAAAACTAGTAGTTGCAAAAAGATAAACAAATCTGCACCAATGGCAAAGTAAATCTAAACAACCTCAGGAATTATTTTTTAACATAACAAATCTTTTTACAGTAGATTCCAGAGGACAGGGTTTCAAATTTTTCAGCATCCCATAAAAACATACGAAAAATGCCCACTGCTGTTGGTGAATTATTGTTTGCCATGGATTAAAGAGAGAAATGATGCCTTTGCAAATGCTGCAATTTGCTTTTTACACCACTATAATCTATTATATAGTCAGCAAGAAAATTGCTTTGGGTTTTCTAACAGTCTTAACGCTGTCTGCCTAGTGGTTCTATTTTTTTACCTATCAAATTTAAGTGTAAAAATATGCTTTTGGTATTCTCATGCAGAAAGAGGGGGGGAAAGGTCTGAGGTCACAGCTGGAGGGGCTGTGTTGCATGCAAGGAAGTGTACTTGGAAATCTGTGCAGGGTCCAAACACTCTGAGTCAACTACAGTCTCATCACGGGGATAAAACCACTAAGGCAGCTGCTGAGTTTCCTGAGGTATCTCCACTGGTGTAATGAGAAGCCACGAAAAGAACACATAAAGAATATCTATATTATGAGTTATGAAGAGTAAATGCCATGGGAACTTCTGCTTCCCATATTTCCTAATAAATGAGCAGAGACATATTTGAGATGAAAAGGCCACAAAGGCTTAAGAGGGATAAAATGATTTTTTTTTTAAATGGACTATATGAGCTGAACTGTGGAGCTTGCTGCCTGATGACATTACTAATGGAAATACAGCTGCCAGAAGTTCATACACTTTAGAACAACTCTATTGTAGGAACTATGATAGGATCTATGACATTATGGTACTAAGAACAAATGTGTCTTGTTCTATAAACCATCGATTTTCAGAGTCCTGTAAAATATGGCACTGAAAAACACCAAGACTTCTACTCTACTAAAAATTTGGCTTCACATGAAAATGGAAATACATTTGCATTTTTTTTGTAGTCAATTGCTGACTCTTCTGATATAAGTCACTCAAGAAACAAAGCACTTGGTCATAGTGACCTCAACCTGTTTCTCTTTCCCAGGCAGGACAATGGTGTGTATCAGTTTTGAGGGAGCTACTACCTTCTCCTAATTCAGTCCTTCATACTCTCCAGTCATCACAGAAAACATGACAGAAGGAGGAAACTATAATAGCTGGCTGTGGGATCTGCAGTATCCTCCCAGTTACATTATCCTGACATTAATGTCTCCCAACTATCACAAATATTGATATGGGACATCCTGTAGCCTGAAACAGACACCTGCTGTGGATAATTTCCAGCTGAACAGTTTAGGTTTCATAGAATTACTTTTAAAGTGTTAACCTGTTCCTTCCTTGTAATGAAGCTGTAGCCCTTGTGCCTACAAACATCTATTCATACCCTGCAGTCATGCATCCAGTATAGTGATCCCATCCTGGAAATGCACAACCCAATTCCTTTTTCAAATGAACAACCATACTTTACCAATTGAAAATAAAGGAAGAAAATACAGAAGATCAATCAATTAGATATACACCAGGATAAACACAAGCAGTATTGCTGCATTTCCAGCCTCTTCCAGCATGACCTACTATATAATTCCACCTATGCTACTCTCCTGTAGATCACCTGCTTGCCTAACAAATTAGTGGAGAATAACTAGAAAGAAAGTGAAGGAAATGTAAGAGCTTTATATCTGGGAAAATATAAAGGGCTGTGTGAAGTACTAAAAACCAAAGATTTTTTCAAGTAGCAATTTAAATGACCAAATCAGTCTTCCTTCTCTTAATTTTCTATTAATTTGCTGAGGAGTCAGTCATGAAGTTCAAATATAAGAACATGCTTATGTGTTATGATGTTTGTCATCCCCTTGTTTCATCCTCTAGTTCACGTGGAACTTTTTAGCAACCTCTAATTTCATCCTTTTCCAAAATATTCTCAGTAATTTTTGCAAGGCTCCCTCCCCTACAGAAATGACCTCTGGAGGACAAGCCATCAGTGGACAGCTCCTTATAAAGGGCTCCCCAAATCATCCTGTGGGGAGGGAATGGGATTTGAAATATATTGCAGAATAAACTCTTTCTATGGATCAAATAGGCTTCCAGAGAACAAATGGCACCACCCTGCAGCAACTTCAGTTCACGTGAAACTCCTTTGTCAGGTGTCTCTGCTGCAGGGCTCATGCTCTCACAAGAACGACTCATGTGCAGGATTCACCATCTTCTATGCCAGCAGGCCAAAGGAACTCTGCCAAGGCCACTGCTGTCCTTGGAATAAAAAATATCTGAGAAGAGACAGTGCCTTTTCCTTTCTGTTCCCCCCTCCTTTCTAAGCCGCCACCTTCCCCTGTCTGGTGCCAAAGCAGCATTGTAGTGTGGTCCAGCACAGCATTTTTTCCTGGGTTTTGGATTGTGGGTTTTTTTGTAGTCCACAAGACAGCCTAATGAAGGGAGGCCCACATGAAAGAAAACCCAATATACTAAAATAATGGGTCTGGCTCAGAAGGACGAGAAACATTTTTACACATCATAGCCAGTTTGCCAGCCTTTGTGCAACGCTCTAAGTTGTGATATATGATTTATTCATTTGTTTTGCTGCTCATTTGCATTTCATATTACAAGACAATTCTTTAAAAACTGACAAAGCACTAATTTATTTCATAAAGGATTTGCAGAAGACTTAATAAGCTCTTATTTTGTGCAGAAAGACAAACATTGTGTCATTAAACAACTCTGCTGCTGGAAGAGCAAACGCTTGAAACTCGCAGCCCCAAGAGAGACGTGCACATCTTAAAAGACCGCGTCCTGAACCAAGTTCCGCTGTTCTCCTGCACCAAAGCGCATGCAGAATCACGCTATCCGAAGAGCATTTGTAAGAGCCTGTGAAGGCCTGGAAATGCTCGGCATGTTTCATGTTTCACACGCGGCATCTCCGGGAGCCGCGGGTCGCGGGAGGGCTCGGTGTCAGACCGCCCTGTCACGGCCGGCGCCCGGGCACAGGAGCGATGTCAGAGCCGCTCTCTTACACCGAACAGCACGTCGGCATCGGCATATGCAACCCCGGCCTTTGCGATTGCAAGCTGGAAGGGTTGCGAGGCTCGGACTCCTCTGCCAGGAGGACAGAAGCGCTGCGTCCCCCGCGCCCGCACATCGCGCCCCAGTTCGCTGTGCTTTCTGCTGCACTCGCAGCGTTTGGCACCGCGGCCGCATCCTCTGTCCCTCCTTCTGTACCCTGGGCTCTGATAAAATCTGGCCTCGCTGAAGTGCTGTGATAAACGCCTTAATATCTGCGTGTCTACCGTGGTTTGAAACTGCCCTCTAGGGTGCTGGAACAGAATAGTGCAGAGCAGGATCTCACTTGCTCTCATCTACCCTTCTTTTTCCATTCCCACCTTATCCCAGGCATGTATATCAGGGAGGACTAATACAGAATTAATTCTGTTAGTCTTTGACAAGAAAAAATAGCACAGCATAGCACAGCACTGATGGACGAGCATAGGAGAGATTGCAGTCCAGAGCAGAATCTGTAGCTTCAGCTGCATGTTACACAATATCACGACTCTCAGGCATTCCTGAAAAAACTATACAAATTCATAACTCATCAGTTTTTCTCCATGGTGGGCTTTAAGTCCTGGAACACCAAATCCTTATCAGCACCACTTTGAAACACTAGCAGATAGATGAGTTGTTTTATTGCTCACGGTTTTGTTGCTAGCATGTTACACAGAGGATTGGACAGTAGCTGCACCTACAGCATCAGCAGAGGAATAGAAATAAACCTAATTTTTCATAAAGACACCAAGCAGACAATTCTTCTGGGACAAAATGTACTTCAAAACTAGCTTCTGGACACCATAATTGATGTGTGAGTGAGGCAGGAATTATTATAATCATCTCCTCTCACTATTATTTAACATACAATACCTGTTCTGAAATACTGCCCCATGCTCGAGCTGCTTGCCATTTTGAAGGACCACACTTACAATGAAGCTAAACTGACAGCACCGAGCCCAGAAATTCTATGAACCCTCCTACAAAGTCAGATAATACACTCCGAGGGAAATTCATGTATTTCTATTTGTTGCTGCAAAGTGGGGTGGGCTGGCAACCACTGAGCCAAAATTCCCAAATATTTCCATCCCTGCTGCATGGAAGAAGAAACAGAGATGACAGCACTTAGAAGTATGATGATTTGGGTATTAATTTTGCACTAATAATTATGTCTTTTGCATGGCATTACCATACTGGGTGACCTGTCACACACAGGAGATGCTTTGGTAGCAGCTGGAATAAATGAAGTGAAAGAAGGTGGCTTACCTTGTGTTGTCCCGTCTAGTCCCATGAGACATTTCATTGCCCTGATGATTTGCTCTGCTACGGGTGGACACATGGAGGTGGCGTACACAGCACTGTGAGAATGAGTTCGTAAAAAGTCCACAAGGTCCTTACACATGCAAAACAAAGCAGGAATGAGCTTTGAGCTGGCCAAACAGCAGGTCTGCCTCTTAACTACTGCACGAGTGGGAAGGTGCTAAAGGAAGAGGACATTTCACCAGCTATTGGTTTGCTTTCTTGGCTGCCACTGTTAATACGTGGCCTGAAGAAATATCAGGCAGGTGCAAATACTTTACCCTATAAGTGGGGCAATTACAGCTGAAACAAAAGTCTGGAAGAGAATGATGTTTACTTCTGTGCTAAGGCTTGTTACAAAGGAGCCAAAATAATTTCAAGACCAATGAACAGCTGCGCTTAAAATAATGCTGCTCAGTTCCTCTCTGAGAATGAAGCAAAACCTACATGACTTCAGCATACTTCCTCTGCCACATGACCTAGTCCAGGAAAAGAAACCTTACTGAATCTGTCTTTGTCTATTAGCATATAAATTTTCAATTGAAACTTTCCATCAGTGTGGCAGGGACACACAGGGACTCTAACAATCATGTTAGAGTTGGTATAGTTGCTTTAACATTTCCCGTGCTCCCAGAAAAAGCATTGTTGTCCTGTAGGCATATCTAAAGCACCGGTAACTCTCCTGAATCCAGGGATGTGGTAGGAATTCAGATCTTATTAAGATCATCATTGTTACAATAGCTTATACCTCCTAGTGCAAATATCAGAGTAGCAGTTAGCACACTGAAAGCTGAATGCATGTTAGTGATAAAAAAAAAATCAGCAGAACACCTCCCCCAAAACAAAAAGGAAAACACAAATTACTGCTGAAAGAGCTGTATGAGTTTGTGCAGCAATTCCAATGCTAAGAATGAAGATTTACCTAACCTTACACAGGTTATGCATAACTATATTGCAGCTGTACTCCTAAGAGTTTGGTTAAAAAGCTGAGAAGGCTTCTGTGCTCCAGCTGATGCAGAATAAACAGTGCCGCCCTGAGTTTTTGGCTGCAGAAATGCATGTGAGTGGGTGAATGGGTGAGCAGCCTTCCAGAAGCCTGGGGCAAAGCTTACTGATACACACAGGTGTGAAAGGAGCCGCTAGTTTCCATGTAAAGAAACTTCCAAGGATTAGAGCATGAATTACTTCAGACTACTTTTCACAGGTGTAGTCTTTCTACACTTTCTAGTTACATTAGCCGCATTGTCTTTGGTAAGAGTTAAGCCTTCAGATATAAATTCAGAAAGCCAAGGAAACAAAGCAAATTGACTCTTGATGTATTATGACACAGTTTTAAAATCTCCAGGGGCAAACACAAAATAGACAGTAAGAAATATACAGTTTATACTTTTTTATAGCCCTTTTATTCTACTGTAGGGCTACCCTTATTAATGTTATCCTGACAACAACCATATGGGCTGTCTAAACAGGCTTCCCACTCATTCAGCAGACTCCTTAAAAAATACAGCAGGGTATGAAAAGGGCAAATAATCAGCAACCACTTGATCTCTCTGTCAAGCAACAAAACTGATGACATTTCACAATGGTGCTGATTATGCTTTCTCTGCTACACCCTCAGTTAAAGCAAGCTCAGCTTTACTTTTGTTGACATCTGTTGTTGGCAAGAGATTGTTTTGTTAATGTATGCGGAGCAACTGAGGACACAGAATTTACTATTGCAAAAGGCCCTCAGTAACCCTCTTTGTCCATTCTAAAAAATGCAACTATGTCAATCCACAACTGTTTAGAAATTTTATTATCAGTGGATGAAACTGTGGTTTTAATCTCTCAATATTGCCCCACACACTGTTTACAAATGCTAAACAAAGTAATGAGCAATCCGCATGCAAATTAATGTAGGGAAGTATATTCAGCCAACCACAACGTGTCCAAACATTTCCAAGACAAACAACAATCATCAGGGTGGCACAGAAATACCCAACTCAAGCAAATTACATAATATGAATATGAGACAAAAATAAGGAAGTCTGACTGATGTGCATTTGGGATCCAGGCAAAAATGGTACTAACTTCACAACAGTGCTCATGTAAAGCAGTCTGTGCGAAAAGATACTAAAATGCATCTTACATAGTAAGAAGGTACTTCCCACCCCCTCGATGTTAACTTGTTAGTGCTTTCCTTTTACCTTTTTGCCAGCTATGTATCCTCCAGCTGCGCCAAAGCTCTTTGTGAATGTTCCCATTAACACATCGACATCATCAGGACTCATTCCGAAGTACTCCACAACTCCTCTGCCTGTCGCTCCCACCGCACCGATGCTGTGAGCTTCGTCCAAGTAGAGGTAGGCTTTGTATTTGTTCTTCAAGGAGACTATCTCTGGCAGGCGCACGATGGACCCTTCCATGCTGCAGACGGAGACAATCAGGGATGAACAACAAATCCTGTACTTGTTCTCTTTAAGATACTGGCAGAAAAGATACTCAATAGTTTCTTTATTCCACGAAACACCTTCTGGAACCTCAATTTTTACTTACAAAGTTCAAAGAAAATCTGCAATCCTTCCACATTTGCAGGTGAGTATAAAACAGTCAAAAGGAAGTTTTAGAATTCAAAAACCAAAACCAGTCAAAAAGTCTTTGAACATTTGCACATTGTCAGCATGCCAAAAAAGAGAAGGAAATGTATAAAGCAAGGGGGGAGATACTCACCCAAAGCAGCATGTTACAATTCATCACTACAAAACAAATCTTATAATGAATTATAAAGAACTGCTGTAACTCAGTTTGGTCCTTGCTCACTTCATTGACAGCTAATATGGCAATATTTGGGCGTAACAGCTCTACAGCAAATTCCTCTTGTGCAGAGGAGTTGGGTCCAACATACACAGAAGATGGGCCAGGTGAAACCCACAGCTGGTGCCATAACTTTAAGGAGTCCCAGCCTTCAGTGAACAGAAATCAGGGATTAGAACAGGCAGCTCAAATCCGCTCTTGCCAATTGTTGCTCTCAATATGTACTTTTTAAGAATGTAGCCTTCTACCTAGTAATCAAAAGGAAAAAAGTTTCCATTTCTTTCCTTTTTAGTTCCTTACAGCCATGCTTGAAAAGGAAATATTCTGAACTTGCACTGGAAGAGGTTGCCAAGAGAAGCTGCCCCATCTTTGGAAGTGTTCAAGGCCAGGTTGGATGGGGCACTGAGCAACCTGATCTAGTGGGAGTTATCCCTGCACATGGAAGGGGGGTTGGAACTAGACAATATTTCAGGTCACTTCCAACCCAAATCATTCTCTGATTAATGGTTTATTGAGATTTGCAGAAACGAGAAAAAACGATAAACCTTTTGCACTGTTGGCAGCCATGTCAGTAAGTGAGAAGGCACAGAGGAGGTATACAGCAAAATGAAAGCCCAGGGAGATAAATAAGAAATGCTCTCTGAACCCATAAAGATGACATATGCATGGTATTGCTGCGAAGACTTATGTCTTAAAAACCTTTTTGAGATGACTATAGCTCCATTTGCTCGGATGCACTCAGTATTCATTTCATAATGAGTTTAACATGTTCTCTTCCACTAGCTCTAGTAAGTTGGTCTTTAAACACCTTGGAAATCTTCAGATCTCAGAGCAGTGGCTTTCTTTTCACAGGCTGCTTTAGTGCCGTTCTAGTCGCACTGTGCAGCTGGAAGTTTGGCACCACAAAAGTAGCAGCATGTGCTTTTAGAACTTTCTGACAATTTTAGTCCTTCTTCATCCCTTTGTCTCCTGAGTAAGCTTGGAAACTTTGGTCTTCAGTTTTGAAGGAGACCTGCCCATAGGCAAGTCTCCATTAGTTTAACAGCACGGGGGAGTAGCCATGGACAAGGATTGCCTGTGTTCTTCATACTGGGAGGTTCAGACAGCCTGGCTGCGTGTGCCTGGAGGCATATTTTTGGCTGTAGGTGACTGCTGGCAAATCCTGTCCTTCTGTCTTGCCCAGCAATACAAGAGCCAACTGTGGGGCTGTAGCTTGGCACCATGGTCCCTTGCAGCAAAGAAGGGTGGGCTTGTACTGCAAGCTCCTGAAGACTGGGCTTTCTCACTTTTCCCAAATGACACTTGGCAACTTGAACCACCACAGCTATTTTCCTAATGAACACAAGGGCAGAGCCCACAGTCCTCACACAGCCCAGAGTCAAAGCATTAGTCAGCTAAAAATCACACTGAGCCACTGGGTGTGCTTGGATGTGCTGGGTTTGGGAGCTCTCAGCTGGGTCTGGTGTGTCTGCAGGGTGGATGTGTGGACAGAGAGTGCCAAGGAGCATCTCTGTGGAGGGAAGCAAACAGCCAACCCACCCTGCACCTTCCAGCAAAGCTTGGGCAGACCGGCTAGGCAGAGAAGGACAGTAACAGTTTTTCCACATTTATATGGACATCATTAGGTTTAGTGGCTCATGGAGATTTAGATGGGAGAGTCAGCATCTAACTTCAAAAAGACAAGAGTAAAAATGGTAAATTAAAATTGCTGCATATTTGTGAAATGGAAGCAAAGTTGTGCTGAGTCCCAGAATACAGGGAGCTGGTTCATGGCTGTTGCAAGATTTAGCCATTAAGAAGATTTAATGAAAATTTTTCCTACTCACATGAGTAAGAGATTTCTCTTGGAACTTTGAGCTGTTAAGCAAAACAAGGCACTTAATATTCAGTTTTGGTGTTGATATACCGCTCTGGAAAGATGCTGGCTGACATAAATGTTGTAATAATTAACACAGATGCTAACATGGCCTAAAAGTGTCCATGGAGTAGATCAAGTGCTGCTGGATTCATGGATGTATCCTGTGCTGCCATTCAAACAGGCCTCAGCCCTCCTGATGGCAGAGATGACCTGTTTTGCTGCCCCCTCTGTTCCTGGGCTCTCTTTAGACCCAGGCAGATGGTTAGTGATATGCACAGCACTGTTTAGAATTGCTTCAAGATAAAACTCACTTCACATTACCACGTGGGAAGCCCAAATGGGAAGTTTACTGAATTCTTCAGTAAACATTGATGTCAACTGAGCTTAAACCAGAGAGCCAGAAGTGAACTGTAATGGCCCCGTCTCAGTCTGGTTGTGTCACTTAGCTTTGTGTACAAACAGCTATTGTGTACAAACCTACTGATCTGTTTCCAGCTCTGCTCAAGCACTCTGGGCACATCAAAAAAGCTGGATGTACATGAACATAAACTGGCTCTGCCCAGGCCAGATGGTCTCATTATGATGTTCTGTCCTGTAGCAAAAATTCTTAGCTTGGTGGCAGGGGTGAAAAGCTTCAAGATTGCAGCTGACCCTCTTCACCCTTGTTTGGTGGACAGGCACAAAAGCTTGAGTTAGTACACACTCAGTGTGAAGCTGCTTCCAGTGTGAGGAGATAATCCCAAGTTTTGGGAACACTGAGGTTTGAAACTTGATTCAATCCCTGTGAGACCACTGACATTCTTCCCGATGCAGCTGCTGAGTTGTGGAGCAGGTGCTTGGAGAGACAGGAGGTGTGCACTTGTGATGCTCACTTCACTTGGAACACAGGCTCAAACTTGACAGGATGGTTTTCATCCAGGTTATTTTGAAACTTCTCGGGAAAAGAGTTTTCTACATCCAGCTATGGTACCACAGTTTCAATTTGTTGTTGTTGCTTTTTGTAGGTTTTTGTTTGGTTTTGTTGTTGTTGTGGGTTTTTTGTTTTGGTTTTTTCTGTCAGTTATTTCATAACTGCATCACTCAGCATCTCTAAATATGGCCCATAATACCACTATCTTTTCAACATTTGAAAAATGTTTCTGTTCCCCTTTCAGGCTAATCTGTAATTGGGAAAATCCCTCCTTTCCTGGTCTGTTCCTCCCAATTTTAACAGTTCATTCCATTTCAACAGTTCCTTTAGGTACTGTTTTCTTACATAGACCTTGTACATCCACACAACACTCTCTGTTTTGTAGTTTAGAGCAATGATTTTAAGGCAAGTCTGCCCTCAAATACAACTCCATACACTGAAATGACAGAAATGTTAACCTTTAATGTTGGTCCCTGGCCAAAGACATTAAATGCTACCTCATTCTTTTCTGGAAGTCCAGTCACTTAATCCCAGGAAATAAAAAATAACCCTGATAAATTTCCTACACTATTGGCATTGAATCCCAAGGAACTTCTAATGCACATGAAAAGGCATTGGACAATATCTAACTGATCAGAGCTATTTTCTTAGCTGGAAGGGAAAATACCCAAATTAAATTAAAAGCAGGGGAAAAAAACAAATGAAAAACAATCTGTTTTGATCAGTTTCTGATGCCCCATAACTCCTGCCCTGGGCCTTGGCCTATCTGACTCCTGAGTAAATAGGCATGGAAGGGAGCAGAAGCCTACCAGGAACCATGTAGGAACACAGTAACTGATTAATCCTGGCCTGGAAATGGTAGAAGCCAAGGAAAACATTAGCTGGAATTCAAATAATAAAAATATGATTTAGCAAGTCAGTTTAACTTGTGCCCTGGTCGCTGCCAAAACTTGTTCATGCTTTTTGTGCTGAAGATTGATGGCTAGATGGTCTCCCTCAGTTTGGAAGGCAAATGGAATATATTTGCTCCTAGGCTAGTCCAAGTTAGGAACCAGCTTTCATTAGTAGTTATAGTTACTTCTGATGGCTTTTTTTTCCTTTCTAACATAATACAGACATTAAAAGGCAAACAAATATATACTTATTTCTCTTGATTTGACATGAAGCTTGAGTGCTTCCCAAGTTGAGGGCCAATTCTGCCTTCACTTGTAACCAAGCAAAATCTGTGGCTTATGGTTCCAAACACAAGTCTGATTTCCAGAAATGCTCGTGTTGGCAACAATGACCTTTTTCAAATTTTGCCAGCTGGTAAGTCCAGGCTTATGCACAGTGTAAACTCTTTAACATACTCCTAATGGAAACAGAAGGCCAATTTCTTTCCATACCATAGAAGTCACCATACTAAGACTACGGTGTCCCATATAACTATATTTTTTTAAAGAAGGAAACCTTAGTGTTTTCTTTTGCATCTCTGGAAAAAACATTTCTGTAAAAATTTGCCAAGCCAAACTTGCAAATCAATATATTTTAACTTGGAGAATGGCTTTGACCAAGTTATTTAAATTCTATATTAGCTGTCCCTGAAGGATAACTTAAATCCTTTATGGGGGGAAAAAAAAAAGGCAGTATTAACTATTGTAAGAAGAATACATTAACTACACTCTACATCCTCTTAAACCCTCTTGATGAATATTAATTTGTTGTCTGGCAAACCTTCAAGAAAACTAGCATTAGCCAATGTGGGGCTGGAAAATTTTAGTCTTTCAAAGAGTGTGGGCCAGGAAAGGAAAGAACAAGCACACAAAAAGCGTATTTCTAATATGTCTTTCTCCAGCCATTTTATTTTTTGTATATGAAGTGTTCTCAGCTGCTGACTGGATCAGACTCCACGGGCTGTGAGCCTGTTCCCAGCAGTGCCACGGGGACAGCCCAGCTCTGTGTGCCCCAGGCTGGCAGTGGTGGCAGGGACAGGGCACCGTGGGGTGTGGTGGCATCGGCCCTCCAGTCAGAGCACACCTGCTTTACACCAGATGGCACTCTGCAGTTTCTGATCTGCTCAACTAGGAGAACAACTAACAGGCCAACCAACCAGCTACTGCTAGGGCTGGTTTCCAGTGAGCTGAGCTTTGCTTTTCTGCTACTTTATGCCTTCCAGAAGCACAGACACTCAGGGCATGAGTGGTCTTAACATTACTTAGCCTTTATGGAGCTGAAGGAACTTTATGCTTCCTTTTTAGTGAGGTCCTCTGAGTTTTAAAATGGTTTTATTTTGCATTCCAACAGAAGGTTCTTTGAACTCTGGAAAACGAAATCTCCTTTTAAAATGAACTCCTAAACTGGAGGAAAAGAAAACTATACATCCAACATAAATCTGGAAATATAGTTAATACAG
This sequence comes from Sclerurus mexicanus, assembly GCA_013396755.1. NCBI lineage: Eukaryota > Metazoa > Chordata > Aves > Passeriformes > Furnariidae > Sclerurus > Sclerurus mexicanus. The sequence goes on along the minus strand of VWZF01006871.1, from coordinate 1,664 downwards.
TTAAATATCTGACAGTGGGTTTGTCCCACTGGTTGGACTGATCTATGCTCCTGTGTCACCAGCCTACCTTCTCGCTCCCTAGTGGCAATATTCAGGGTAAAGGATTAAAAGTGAACAAAGCTCAGCAGCTGGAGGTTTTCCTGCCATCCGTGTGACCAGTGGGGATATGTGTCCGTAAAATGTTGGTGGTCCACTTAATTTCTGCATGATCAAAGTCCTTAAATCCGAGCTTTCTTTTAGTAGTGCCAAGCAATGTTTATTTGCAGTTTTGCTCTGTTTATTCTGCTTGAAAGGACACATTCAGCCTGCTTTGGATCAGCTGATCTGCTGCTGACCTGTTTCAGCTCTGAGTGACAGGTGTTTAGATAAGGACTGATTTGGTCTCTTTGCAGATGGAAAATGTTAGGTAGAAAGAAGGCATTGACAGCTATGAAGTTGTGATGACATGAGATTGTAAAAGATTTCTTACAAGAAAAGCTAATTGGCTCGACTGTGCCAGCATGTCACAGTGAAATGGTGTAAGTGACTGCCCATGCAGACTGGCTGTATTTCAGCAACACATGTTATGATCCCTACACATAAAGTTCAGTGTTGCTCTTCTAAACCATGTCGTGTCCTGTGGATGAGTGCTTCTGGTTCCCTTCTCTCTGGGGCAGGTGTTGCCACTCCCCAAACTCTCCTGCTCCTCCCCTCTTGTCACCACCACAGTAGCCTTGCCCAGATCCCTGAAAACCTTCTTGCTGTGCAAACCGCTGCTTCTTCAGCCCTCCCCTCCTCTTCATGATCTCCACCTCCTGCTTTGCTGCTCAACTCCCATGACTTTCTCTCTCTGGTCAGGTGTAAGCTGCACCACGTGAGCGAAGCAGAGCTACCTGACTAGGATGCTCTATAATTGCATGGTATTATTGATCCTGATATTAGCTGATGGATTCTCTCTTGTTTGAATTCCAGGGCTACATGGAATACCATTATATAATTCTTTAAAAGCCAGTCTTTTAACTGTCTTTCTGTTAAAGTCTATTAGATCCAGCACTAATTACTAGAAAGGTGCTGATACCACTTAGCCTAAGTTTAGCTTGAGATTTTAGATTCCAACAGCTGGGTGAGAGCTGGGCATGCAGAGCTTAATTAGTTCTGTGTAGTTGTCTCTTGATCTGCCTATGCATAACAAACAACTCTAGAAAACTCAGCAGAACTCCCCACCTACTAGAGCTCTATGAATCTTATCACATCTGTGACAACAAACACCAGCTGATCTTGCTCTCACAGTACATCTCCCACCCCACTGTGATTTGCTAAATGAACATTCAGAACAATGTACAGGATCTAACTGGAGCTACAAGATGCAGGGTTCAGCCTCACATAATGGAAACCAACATATTTATGAGATCACAGAACGTTATTGTAACTTCCACTCTCATTAAGATTTCCCTCAGATACTTAAAGCCAATGTTCCCTTCCCTCAATATATCATTCTGTCCTCAGGAAGGATAGAATACTCATCTTTCTAAAACACAAACATACCTGTAAATGCCCTCCACAAGGATGATAATTTTTCTCCACGCTCTGTGGGTGCGAGGCTGGCCATATATTATTGCATCCCTCAGCAACTTCTCGAGGCTCTGCATATCTTCATTTAAAAAGAAGAAAAAGGAGGAAGGAAA
>VWZF01006870.1:62089-72494 GCA_013396755.1 Sclerurus mexicanus | reverse complement strand
AATGCTGATCATGTTCCACCACAGTTGCTACAACGCATCTTACCCTTGAAGTGCTGACCTTGCACAGACCTGTTATCAGGAATGATCACTGGCAATGGATGGACCTTATGCTAGGCAACCCTCACCTACACCCCTCTCTCTTCAGCTTTTTATATCATGAAACAGGACTTGGATCACAATCATGAGAAGAACAGCCATCCCCACTCCATATCTTGCACAACAAGCTAATGGCTGACCCCCCTTTAGTGTTTGTGATGTGTTTGAGATCACGTACCATTCCAGCCTATGCTCTTCATTGGCACAGGTGGGAATTTCCCCTCACTTTACTGCTGTCAAATTGGACAATCTCTGCTGGGAGAACAGCATTGACATTCTTCCTAGTTTTGAAGCTGAGGAACAACTTGCACCATGTACCATTCCAATCAGGAGGAAACAAATTTTACAGCTTGAAGGCCACTGCTCCCTGGTCCTCAATATGCAAGTTTAAGAACTACAAGCTATAGCTGATAAAAACACGAGCACAGTAACAAAACAAAGCAAACAAAATAAAATATTAAAAAACCCCAACCAAAATCCAAATGCCAGGCTTCTGTATCAGAACCAGAAATGAAGTCAGCTTTGGAGGAATGATTGTGAAAGCTGAGTCAGTAGTTCAACCTTCTGTTTTCACAGAGACAAGTCACCCAGTTATGACTGGTTGATATCATGCTTGGTCTGAAAGGTTTTAAGAGCTTCTAGAGGAAAGCAGCCCTCCATGTACCAGTTGAAACTCTGCTTTCTTCATCACAGTAACAACAGCCTTGACTCTCAACACGCTCATCTGCAAAACAAGGTTTCCCTCCTCATCCCCATCCTGATTTCGAACAAATTCTGACATCCTACATCAACAAGCATCACCAGAAACCTTGACCTTCAGCAGCACAGTTATCATATCCCAGCCTATGCTGAGTCTGTGGTAGCAGTAGAGTGACTCTTCCCTTCAGTCTGCTTCAAGACAACTGGATTTTACCCTTCAAAGTCTTCTGCAAAGAAACTACCTGTTTCATCAGTCTTTCCTGCCTACAGGCTGCAGAAGACAACAGCCCCGAGTGCCAGCAAAAACCCACCTCTTTCTGTTTTGCAGGAGGAAATAACATGCACAGGTTTGAAAGAACTTGCCAAGCAAGTGGGATCTGCCCACCTCTATTGCCCACTTCTGAGCAATGGGAAAGCCTCAGTAGAGCGGCAAGACACCCACAGGCATCTGGGCAGGGTCATCAGTTGTGCTCAAGTGCCTTGACATGCAGAAATAAAAGTTAAAACCAGGAAAAGGGGGAAATCCTGCTGTTTGATTGCCACGTGACATCCAGCAGCCCAGTAGATTTGTAAGTAGCTCCATGGGAACACAGAAGCAAGGTTCAGTCCTATCCTAAGCCTGATCCTAGAATGGACAGGGCTCACTAGATACAGAGATTTCACCTGCCTGTGCTCAGTGTGGCCCACAGCTCATACCAATGCCATTTGCAAACCATCACAAAACATCCCCCTTCACAGACACATCTGAAGAACTCAGAAAACAGCAGAGCCACGTTCTTTCTCCTGCTCCGTGACCCAAAGCACAGCATGCAATTCCAGTTACTTACCTTCCTGTTCCACCAAGTCCAACAGCAAGATACCAACAGCCTCTGATCCACCTGATTTGCCGTGGACTACTGTAAGAGTTGCAGCAAGAGCTGCAGACACCCGAAGAAGGGATGTTTGGGGATGAAGATAATATTACATTGAGTTGGATTTTTTTGACTCGTGGGGTGGGGTTTTTTTTGTTTTTAACCTAGTTTCCTCATTAAAAATACAAGGGGAAAAAACTGTGTATGTATCACATCCATTTCACAGATCATTTTTCACAGCATCTGTTAAAGTGAAGAAGTTTTCCCATAACAGCTGAGTAAACATCTGGATGGATAAGGGAGGACAATGATTATTTCTCATTACAGTCTCTAGTTTATACAGAAATACAAGATTAGATTTCAAGAGCACTGATGCCAACTCTATATATGCTAGCAGAAAACTCAATCATACAACTGGCTTAAAAGGAGAATTCACCCTTGCCATGGAGTAAACAAGTATTTCAGACACCTATATAAAGATTGGTGTAGTTTGTCACTACTAAAGTACCAATTCTGTAATAAAAACTGGCTGTTCTCAACATCTTATTAATTGACCATATCCTGCTAATTCAGCCCAGTTCTCAGCAGTATTTGATTTCCACTTTGATGAAAAACAATTACAAGAATTCAACAGTTGAAGAACAAACATGTTTTCTGTTTTCAGAGTTGCAGAAAAACAATGAGAAACCCTCAAGAATGACATGAGTGCTCCAATGTGAGTAAAGTTCTGCACAGAGCAGCTGCAGTATGAAAAATGAAATTTCAACATTAGGGCTTAACATCCTCAAAGATTTAAAATATATTTATGCTTCATTCTCAGGGGAAAAAAAGTGAGACTAAATGATCCTGCTGTCTAAAAATGAAAGACCACCAAATAGCCTGAGTCTCTAGTGGACAAACAACTACAAAACAGATGATACTGCACAGATCTTTGCCAGCTCTCTAATGGTCCATTCCTGCATTTACTTGCCACCCCCCATATAAGCACAGCTATTAGGCATGTGAGAGTTTGCAGTAATTTCATTCCTGTTGCTATGTGTTTGCAAGATGGAGCCTGTATTTTTAAGGCTGTGTTCAAATCCAGTGGTTCTTAAAGACATATCACTTGAGTAATAAAACCACGTGGCAACCATGTAGACCTTGTCAATAGACTGACAGCCAACTTGATTTAGTAAAAAATAAAGGAGTAATTATTAATTCAGCTTTCCTTACACTTACCTACCTTGAAATGCTGTGTTACTGCAGGGGTGCTGCAATAAAGCTTCCTGAACAAAATACTATAGCCAGAATCAAAAAGATCAGGTATGCGGAGCTCTTTACTCAGCTCAAATACTAATCACCTATAAAATTAATTTTAAAGGTTCAGAAGATGGGACAAAAAAGAGTCATTGAAGAGTTAACTGTCTCATTCCTAAAGGAGACATATCTTCATCTCCCACTCAAAGTGGTTTTAATTGACACCTCATTCCCTATACAAAGGAAAAATCCAGAATTTGGAAACACCCACCAAAGGACAGTATGCAACAGATGCTGCCTGTCAGCACTGCAGGAACAATGGCAGACCTGCATCCACACACAGCTCCAAGCCAATGCTGCTCCCGTTGAGCAGTTCAGAACAATGCTGGCAGCTTCTTACTTTCAGAGATGCTGAACCTACTACACTTGCTGATCAGTCTGCAATTTTATTTCCTTGCAGACTTTAGAAGACTCTCTGCACAAACACACCACAGTCACTGATAACTTAGCAGGTTAGGGAGAGCCTTGTCCTCCCTGCTCAGAGAGGCCTTTTACTGTGTCTTCCCCTCTGGGACGGCTGAAGCTGTAGAAGTTCAAGAAAGATGCCAGTTTTGCATTCCATTTGCAAATTATTTTAATACTATAAAACTCATTTGTTCACATATTTGGTACAAAAGATGAGTTGTTTTCTCTCAATTACAGGAGAATCATTTCAATCTTGAGATTTCAGCTAAGTAGGTCCAAAACAAACCAAGACTGGGTTCTGCTGGTTCTGGAGGGTCCCAATACAGCTCACCCAAGGTCTCTTTCCAGTTCAGCTCTCACAGTTATGGACCACCTTGATGGAAAATATCCCACATCATTGACTCTTCGGAGGCTTGTAGTGAATTCGGCACCGTTCATTAAATACCTGAGACACCAAAACAGAAGAGCAAAAGCAAATCAGCCCTCATCCAGGAGATGAACTGAACTTCACAGCTACTTCAGGCAACTACCTCTTTGTAGCACCCATCTCAAGCTGTCCAGCCCTCAGGTACTAATAAATGGACTTACCAAGGCATCTATCTCCATTCACCTTCTCTCCTGACTTTAGGGAATCCAAAGTTTGCAGCCTGATGCTGGGGGACTGCACAGCACTAAATTTTCTCCCTCAGATAAGGCAGGCTCTTATTCCTGGTAGTCTGTGTACCATCGAAGATACTGATAGAAAAAAAATCACTGGAATGCTCCTGAATGGCTGTGTTAAGCTCAAACTCTGTCATTCAAACCTGGATGCTGTATTCCTCCCTGTTCTGAGCAAACACATTTTACATTGTCACGACAGCTAAGAAGAGGGGCAAGGGCTCCTGGAAGCCACAGTCACTCAATTATGTGCCCACAGGGGCCACCACTGCCAGCACTCCCATGCAAAGGGCACAGGGCTCTTGCCTCTGACCTCTGGCTCCTTCTCTGGGTAAAATTTAGCACACAGAACCGGATGCTGATGATCCTGGATATTTAGCTTGAATTGGTGCAGGCCTTACCAAGCAGACTGCCTGCCCTAAAGAGGGCCAATAAATGGGACTGTTTAAGGGAAGGCAGTCTGAATTAAAAGCACAACAAGGCTGCAGGGGCTCTCACAAGCCAGTCAGCTATTTAGCAGTTGAGCTCCAAACTTCCTCCCACACATGTCCTGAAAGCGACACGGGCACCCCCTAGCACCAAGCTGAGGCACTGGCAGCTGCTGGTTGCCCCACCAGTGCTCCTATGAGAGCGTGTTTTGTCAAGCTGTCTGGGGACTTGGCAGAGCCAAAAGCTCATGAACATCAGGATATCAAGTTTCGTGAACTGGCTTTACAAAGTCAGTGGTCCTGTAATTTTGGGGAAGTTATGCATCACTTTATCTAAATATGTTATTTCAAGCTGCATCTTCCTAGAAATTAAGAGCAACAGAGGGTTTCAATTCAGAAGCATTTCAATAATAAACAGATTGCATCACTTTTTGTCATTGTTTATTAAAGACATTTAAATGGCATATAAGTCTAAAAGGGTACTGGAAATATACTCAAAAACACTGGAAGGGTCTCTTGCATAAAAATCCACACCAGCTTTCTTGCTATCATACAAACTTTTAAGGCACCCTTAACATGGAAGATCAATACTGCAATCTTACTAACACTGCCTCCTACTTTCAAGATCACTGACTCACAGATCTCAGTGTGTTATTAGGGCTTCTTAACTCCATTGGTCTACCTGTGAAGCGCTATTCTCATTTTTCAGACCCCAGCCCCTCTGCCTGAGACAACCTTAACATTCATGTTATTATGCAGAAGTTTGATTTTGCTGGCTTTTACATATTAGTATAAACACTCCCACAACAAACTCCAGTGTCGAGGTGCTGTACAGAGACTAATGCAAGTGTCTTGTTTTCAAAGTCAATTCCTTGTTTGGCATCATCCAAATTCCACTGCATGCATGTCTATAAAGCAGCGTCTTTCTCTATGCCACTACTGGTACAGCTAGCCAGAGGGTTTGAAAATAACTGTTTCCTAATCAAATTTTTCCAATTTTCAGTTGATAAGGGTTATGGAAATATGTGAGCGTACTTCCCAACTACAAGTCTGCAACAGTAAAACACCAGCCTGCAAACCAATAACCATTTCCATGTAACAAATTGCACTCGGCCCACAACTATGGTTCTAATTCATTCAGTTACATATTTTCACAGAGAGCTTAATGAAACATTTATCTGTATATTCAGAGCACAATATAGCAGAGCTGGAGATAAAATCCAGAAATATTTACCTCTTCATGCCCCACTCTTAACACTTGTTGAGGAATACACTAGCAGGTTCAAATACCCTTAGAGCGTTCACACCTTACTCTTTCTAAACTCTCCATCTTCAGGAAAAATTAGACAGTTCTGTCACTAGAAAAAGCTTAAGGCAGCTACAAGAAACCACTGGGACGAGTTCTAAAGTTGGTGTCAACTCGGTGCTTCAGAACAAAGATGAGGGCAGGGGCTGTTGCCCTATAGCAGAGTTGCCATAAAATATTTGCCAATGGGGACCTGCAGCGTTTTGTTAAGGTTGTGCCATTGCTTAGTCAGATCCAAGCTGGTTTAAAATTAATTAAACTTATGGGCGTGCTTAGCTTTTTGGGACAGTACAGAGGTAGTACTGATGGCAAAGCATCCGTGGAAAACTCTGTAAATGCTCATCTCACCAGCCCACACTGAAGTTACTGAAGAACACACAACACTAACTAAACACAACACAACACAACAACACACACAACACAAACTAAACAAAGCTGTATTGTTTTTACACTGATGCAATCGAGGGGACTAAAATCACAAAGCAGAGATTAAAAACAGAGGTGCAGCTAGTCTTAGCTATCTGCAAAAATCTTTTTTGCTTTTAGAGAGGTAAAGAGGCTCTCTCTGCAGTAGTGAGGCTCTGAAAAACTGTAACCAACCAGAAAATGATGCTCAATGTGAAACACTGCAGTGACACAATACAGCCACCTTGGAATTTAAACTCAGTGTTAAGATCACTCTGTAACAAGACAGAGTCCAGGGCCATCAATCCAGAGGGTGATCTGCACCCTCTGCTGACACAGGAGAGCAATGGCAAGGCTGCCCTTTGCACCATCAAGTGTCAGTTCAGGCCTGAAGAAACTCCACCACAAAAAGGTTCAAATTCCAGGGCCGCACCCTCCCCTGGGTCAGCACCAGACATGCAAATTTGAAAGACTCATTTCTCTTGCATTGTTAGAGGCCCTGCAAAGCTTTTCAGACAGGCCAGCACAGAAAAGCCTACGAAGTCCTTAGCCACTGGGCAAGGTAGAGAAAGGGACACAGGGAATAATCCACAGTCCTTCCTGCCCCCACTAAATCAAACACTTTTCTATCCCTTCCAGTGCAACTTTAAAGTTTTGAACTCTGGGAACTGAAGAACTGGGAAAATCACTAACTTGAAATATTTACCCCAGCACTGCTCTCATATATTTCTAATTAACTTGCTTCACAAGGTACCAGTCCCACACCTCCAGTGCAGGACCATCTGTTGGGACAGAACATCATCACGATTAAATAACTGAGTACCTTCCAGCTTCTGTCGTTTACCACTTCTTCAACATTGAGCTCCGACTGCATCAATTTCAACTGCAGAAAGTAACAGATAAAGAGGTTATTGTCAATCAGGCCTCCCTGCAGCCTTCAGTATTTACTACCATTTCCACTTTCTAGCTCACAACCCCAGCACCAGGTGTGCATCCCCTCCGATGGTGCAAACTAAAGGGCATGATGTGTAATCACCGCGAGAGCCTTCCACTCAGCCAGTGCTCAGAGCAGAGGGAAGTCTGCAAGGGCACGGTGAAGGCAGGCTCAAAATGCAAGCCTGGCAGAAGCAGCTGCTGATTACTAATGCTCTATTCCTAAATATTGCCCATCAAGATTTGCTAGCAACTAACTGATTAACGTTAATGGCTTCACAGACATAAATAACGGCACCTAATTCAAGCACTCAGCACAGGGAATGCCAGGGCTGGGCTCAGCTCTGCAGTCTTGAAGTTGTCATTCTAAGGAGCTGACAGCAAATCTTGGACTGAACACAGATCTCAGATTCTGGATTAAAAATTAAGATCATAAAGAGACTCTCTGCTTCCTTTGCCATCTGCTCTGTGGACTGACCAAACACAGTCTGCAGTCTCATCACGTATGTGATCGTGCTACCTGGACCACTTCATATTTTATGTCATCACAGCAGGACAAATCAGGTTTACACAGATGCAAAAGCTCCGGCAAAAACTACGCCACAATAGGCAGTTCTTGAGCACTCACTCAACCCATGAGAAATACATGAATCTCTTTGTTTCACAGCTGTTAGAAACCCCAAGGGGCAGTTGTGACAGTTGTATTCAGGTGATTTGTGGTAATTTGCCCCTGAAGTGATAATAGGAGATATAAGAACCATATGCCATTTTTGCCCACATTTAGGATGTATTTTTGTTGGGACTCTTTAACACAACAGACTAAGGATCAGAGTTTAACCATTTTCAATACATGGCTCCAATTAGAGTCTTGGTGAACAAGACTTGGTGCAAGCCAAGTCAGAAATCCCATCAGAAATCTTTCAAGTAAGATGTCCAAGCACAGAGAGCTACTAGAGCTGTTGGATGGACTTTCACCTACTCAGCAGGATTTCAAACAGTTTGAAATAACAATCCAGCATCCACTGAGTGACTAGATGACCACGATAAGTCTCTATAAAATAAACACTCAGAGGATCTTCAGCAGATCAAAGAAACTACTACTCCAAGTTTTCTCATTCAGTGACCCAGAAGAAATAATTCTGGAGAAAGCTGTCCAATTTGTGCCATTAGCAGGGTGAGAGAAACATAAAAAAAAAAGAGATCTGTATTGCAACTAAGTGAATAAATATTTGAAATGCATAATCTTAAAACTAGGATGTGTTCTGTCAGGATAGCTTTTCTAAATTGCAGGAAAAACCGTAAGTCTCATGGAGAACAAAAAAAAAGCAAGCAGGGGGATTATACCTCATAAAGTCCAAGTGCAAATTTGAGGTCATCTCATCAAAAAATTTCTGAGATGTTTCTAAATCATGAATTGCTTTTAACATTTAAAATCACCTCTCATCATTACACATGATCATTACGATGCTCCTAGGGGTTTCAGAGGGTTTTGGGCTCAAAAACTAAACAATTTGGAGAATTGGTTCTGCAAACACAACGTGTAGAAAATACTAAGCTCCCATTCTAGTTTTACCCAAACTAATATGGATGCTTGTTAGCAGTTTTGGAAGTGAGGCTTTAAGAATAAAACTGCTCACCTGCCACAGTTTTTTCAGTATCCTTTCCCTTACCAAGGGGGCCCTGGAATGGGGCCAGGAACTTCAGTGGGGTTCCTTTCTCCACTTCTCATACTCCATCTTGATCACCTCTGAAGTACACTTTCCACCCAGAGGCCAGAAGTTGAGAGGCATTTGCCCATTAGAATTCCTTACACAAACGCAGAAGTCTCTCTCACATCACCACATGGTGCTTAAAATATTAATCCAAGAAATACTAAATAGCAAAAAAGTTGGTTAAGTGGAATTCAAAGTTGACTGGCAGCTCCTTGCAGAGGAGAGGAAAGGTAAGTTGTACCTCAGTGGTGTCAGTCAGTGAAGGTAAGAGTCCACCATGGGGAAGTACAAGTGGTTTTCTAAGGCATTTGTGTAACAGAATGTCAGAAAATGCTCCACTTGCAGGATAAAAGCAGCTCTGTCTTGAGGGCTAGGGAAAATGGTTCTCACAAACCCAGACAACGTCAATCCTGGAAAAGACTGCCTGAGTCAGGATCCACTTCAGGTTCTTTCCTTTACACCAGTCTTTCCGTATGGCAAAGATACCCTCTTCTTCCTCTACAAGAGATCTCTAAAAACCTCCACCACTCACCTTTGTCTGCTCTTTCCTGAGTTGCTTTAATAATGCTACATCATCCTGGGCCTTTTCCCTCTCTTCTCTGAGAGTTTTCACTACACTGGAAGTCTGAGCAATGCAATTTTTGATGATTCTTTCTCTGTTGGTGTGAGCATCCATCAACTAAGTGGAGAGAGAAACAAAGTCACAACAACTCGGCAGAGAATAAAAAATTCCAAGGTACAAGTTGAAAAGAGAAACTTTCTAAAGTCACAGCATTGCTGCGCCTACAGAAATCCCTTTGACTCCAGAATCCACATGTTGGAAGCAACACTGCTTTGAGCAGCAGCTACCAACTTGATCAAAAGTCAAAGGTATGCATGAGGAGTCTTGCAGAGCAGCAGGAAAAGCATGCTGGCACCCTTTTTAGAAGAAAGAAATGGACTGGGCTAACGCCACCCGCTGAAGCCTGAAGTGCTCCCTCCAGGACTGGCTTTGCAGAACAAAGCATGGTTTTACATGGTGCAGGTGTTACATGCACGTGGTTTGGATGTGCAGAGAAGCCAAGTGGGCCAGTTACAAATGCACAAGATACAGTACACGAAGGCAGTGTTTTCCTTAGACACCGGGGATGCTTCACTGGCCCCTGCACACGACAGAACTGCAGGAAGCAAGCTGAAAGTCAAAGGCGTGCACACTCACAGACTCGTACAGCTCTTTACACGTCTGGCCAGGATCAACCTTCCCCACAAAGGAAGCTGTTGGAATCGTAGTGTTTAATTCGTGGACAATTCTATCATCAATCGTCCTCATCACCCTGAGCAGCTCCTGCATTAGAAAAATATATAGATAGATGCTTAGTTATATCTCTGAGAAAAGCCTGCTACACACAAGAAGAAGGAGGAAAAAGCACAGTTAAGCTTTTCAATAGAAAACTAAGTTTGGACTGCTTACAAAGAACTGAAAACGCCCCGAAGGGCCAATTCCCGCATGCAGAGGACGTGCTGCAGGGCAGTGGGTCTCCCCGGCAGCAGAGGCCGGGGATGGGCCGGCTGCTGTCCCCGCAGCCCCCCGGCCCTGCCAGCACTGCGGACAGCACGCCGGGCACAGCCTTCGCCCCA
>VWZF01006870.1:276-61323 GCA_013396755.1 Sclerurus mexicanus | reverse complement strand
CGAGCATCGGGTGGCCTCCAGCCCCGGGGCCCCGGCGCGGCCTTGTGTGACGGGCCGGCCTTTAAATCAGCGGTGGGAATGCATTTGTGTCTCTCTCCCTCCCCCCACGCTTCTCTGGAGACACCGAAGAGGGTCTGGTCTCCTTGGGGGCCTGTAAGTGGTTATTTCGGAGAGGGAATGTGTCAGGCCTTGGAAGCAGTTCCTCTGAGACACCTTCAGGCAGCATAAAGAAGGAAAAAAACCCTTCATTTTATGTTGTTTTGGTTTTTTAAAGTGTGCTTTTTGCTTGTATGTTTTGCTTTATGTTTTTCCTAGAAAAATCTTGTGGGTTTTTTTTAATTATATTAATTAAGGAATTAGAAGGTCCTCCTAGAACCTTCTAACATGTAAGGTGCCCTGACCTTCTCTAATGCTTTAGAAAGTAGTTAATCTCACAGTGCTTTCCTTTTTTTGTGTTTTCCCTTGACTCTGTAGTTGCTTTTGGGACACGGCAGGATTGGTAGAATGCAGGTGTGCATTGTCCAAAATGTACCTGGAGCGTGTGAATAGATGAGTTCCTGGAAATTGTGATATGTGTTTTATAAATTGCTTGTAGGCTGTGATCCTGCATTGCTTCTCTTTTTCTAAATGAGGTTAATTGCATTCTCATTTTTCTAATTAAGGTTAACGAGCAAGCCCAAGGCATGGCTTATAGACAAGTTTTAATTTATTTCATAGACTATTACAACTAAATCTGGTACTTTCTGCCTTGTATTACATTTGTACCTGCTATTTTTCTTTCTTTTTTTCTTTTGTGTTTAAAGAAAACCTCAAACACTTCAGTTGAAAAGGTAGCACTCTACTAGCCCTGAGTTAAATTTGGCCTCTTCAATTCCTCTGTTTTGTCTTCCAGATAGGGCTGTTAAACTGGTGGGAAGAAATATTCCCTCAGTTCTGAGGATGACTGAAGGAGTGAATCTGAAGATAAGCAGAAGGCTTTGCATTAAACCCCAGCAAGAAAGTCAAGTTCAGTCAAAGGGTAAGTTTTTGATAACATCTTGCTATGTTTTATGCCAGAAAATACTCGGAATATCCATGCTGCAGTCATCTGAACAGGAATTTGGCTGGCATAAGTGCTGTTATCCCTGATTTTGTGAGAGTGAGTTCTGATCTGTAGACTAAAATATTGAGCATAAAATTTAGCAATAAAGTCTTGTTTTCTAACAAAGCCAGGGGTCAATATTTCTGCTTGTGACGATAACACAGCTTTCACTTTGTAGCAGGTCACTGGTGTCTTATCTGGCACACACTCCTACACTGAGGCTCTTCAGCTGTGCTCCGAAACTGACTGCTCAGCCCCAGTGTAAACTATTAATGTTTAGGAATGTTGTATGAGCTAAAATACTTTTGCAGTTTTTCAGAGTGCAGCCAGCTCCAGCTCTTCCCAAAATTGAACGTGCCCTGCAGGAGAGAGACTGAATCATTGCCTTGGTTCATGTTTAAGGGTGGAGCTGGTCAGGGAAAGCTCAGGACATGAAACGTTTTTTCGCTATATATAGTGATAGATACGGTGTTCTAACCAGACTTCCTGTACAACAGGTTTCCTTATGGCCCACTGATGCAGGATAAAAGGAGCACACAGATGTGAAGCATTTGGCATGCTTCTGTGGTAAAAACATAACACAGCTGTATTGGGTAAGACAAAAGGTCTCCTTGAAAGTGTGATGTTTCCAGCAGTGCCCAGTAGAGGAGGTCCCTTTTGTGAGGACTAATAGGAATGCTGACCTACAGCAAGAATCTAAGAGCACAGAAAGAGAATGAACACAGTGTTTCTCCGCTATACCACCCTCCCAGAGATGCCCTCTTTGTGTTCAGTGGTCCTCACTGGATTTTCTTTTCATAGACTTGCCTGGTTTCCTGAAGCTGGATGTATTTTTAGCATCCACATTCTCTAAGAAGGAATTCCTCAGCTGAACTATGCTGTGAGAAAAACAAGTACAGTCTTGTATCTGTTTTTTAACACGCTGTGTACTTTTTTATAATCTGATTTTCTTTTATTCAGTACCCCTTCCAAAACAGGATCTGCTCATTATAGCCCATGCTCCCAATGTCACTTACAATGTGGTTTTGTTCTGAGGAGAGCTTCAATTACTGCTTTTCCAGGCTAAAGGGTCTCAGTCTGTGACACTGCTTCTTACATGGTGGCCATTCCATACCTGTGGTTATCCTTACTAGTTTTCCCTGTGTCCATTCTATTTCAGCTCCCTCTGAGAGGAGGGATCAGTATTTCACATGCCTTCCAAAATGCTGGAGTCAGTTTTATACAGTGGCACAATAACACTGTTGTGTTTGTCTGTGTTCCTGATCATTGCTAGTTACACTGTTTTCCTTTCTGTTACTGAATATCTTGCCAAAACCACTGTGAAACCCCGAGGACTTACTCCTCAGGCTTGGGTAATAATTAATAATGGTTAGGTTAGAGTCTGTCATTTGTACGTGAACTGGAATTGCCTCCTGTTTATATACAAGGGGTTTCACTGACTCAGGATTCTGAAGCCCTGCAGCTCTTTGGGGTCAACCCTCATGTTTTTTAATAACCTGGCATTGGCAGCAAACTGTGTATCCACCCCATTTCCTAGATAATTCATGAATCCACGAGGGGTCACACATCCATACAGCACAGCTCCCATTGTCTAAAGCTTCTTTTTATAAAAAAAAAAAAGGAAAAAGCTGTCTATCTTTGCACTTTGCTAAACTTTAATGGTATTTTATGTATGAAAACCTTCCTCTATTGCATTATGGCATTATGAATATTTTATATATGGAGTTTGAAAGACTGAGCTGAAAATTAAGGGTCTGATCTTTTCCTGTGGTTATCTGTTTATTTATACCTTCAGATAAGATAAAATCTTACACTGCCTGAAAAAGTTAACATTCTGTGATGAGACTGTGTAGCACATTGGCTTTTCTGTAGCTGTTCCATTTGATATTTTCTTTTTAAGCTAACTTAAATGTAATAGAAAACCTGTAATATCAGAGCACCTTAGGAAGTTTAGATGCTGGAGCAGCTTCTGCAAATTTAGACCTGCAAAAACAGAGATCTTGGATGGTTTGGCTTTCCTTGCAAGGCCTCACTTTAATCCATATTTCCCCTTTCGTTAATCTGTGATACACTTTTTGTTCTCTAACCAACTCTAGCAATCATATTTAAAATTCTACATTGCTCACCCTAACTGGTTTTGTTACAGCTCTGGCAATCCAGCATCTCTGACTGTTGTTTTTGGTGCTGTTTGGTTTTGGTTGTGCATTTTGTTGTGGTTTTTTTAGGTCGATCTCCTTTGAGAGTGCCTGGATACAAGCCTACAGACTGGGAGAAAAGATTTTTGTTGTGGGCAGGACATTTCAAGAAACCAGAGGACATACCAGAGACTGTCTCGTAAGTGTCAGTTTTGAAGCTGTAAAAGAGACTTTGTCTATGCAGGAATAAGTTAATTGAATGCAACTCCAGAATGAATCTTGAATGGGTTTGCACAGCTGAAAAATCTTAATGCTGCTGTGTTTGGTGTATCGTATTGTAGATGAGATGACCTGAGCAATTCTGTTCTGCTGAGGTAACATATCCCTCTTGGTTTGTTTCGCAGAGGGATGACTGGCATTTATCAGTTGTTTCATTAGAAAAACATCACAGATCAATTAATTTTTACTCTTTTCTTACAATTAAAAAGCTTTTTTCAAACATTAGTGTGACTTTTTTTTAGTGTTTATATGTCAGCCTCCCCTTGTGAGGAAACATTCAGGGTATAGCTATAAAATAACTGAAATTCACATAAAATATTTATTAATGAATATCTAGAGGGCATGGGCCAACTTACTTTACTCTTGGAATTTAAACTAATGAACAGCTCTTAAAAAACGCTCCTAATAAAATACATATAGGCAAAATTTCGCTGTTTCTGGTAGAGTCCAAATGTCCATGCTTTGTCCTGCGTGAAAAGTAGAAAATAAAACTGGATCTTCTGGTTTGCCTATCTAAAATGAAGATCAAACTTATCAGCAATAGGCAACTATTAATTTAAAAACACATTCCCAATGGGAGTATAGTTATCTTTTCAAACATGCTCAAAATGCTTTTAAATATAAGTATCTAAATTAAAAAGATAGAGTAAATCTTGCACTAGTTGAGTAAGAAAACCATGTAGTTGCCCTGTAAATATTTTCTGTTTGTTTGGATGCACTGCATGGAAATTGGAAATCCACCCATTTATCTTCATGTATTACAATGAATCAATTTTGTTAAAAATGGAAGCCTTCAATTTTGTGTTGAATCGTTTTTCTTAAAATTACATTTGAAATCCATACAGGTGTGAAGTATTAAAACTTACTATCACTTTGTATATTTTCACATCCAAAACACCTGTTTATGAGTGTTTTTAAGAAAACAGAGTCAACAGAGTGATTGATTTCAGTAGTTTATTGAAAGGACAAACCAACTTCTGATAAAAGCTGACCATTTGTGCAAATGCATAGGGAATTCTTTTTATTTAGACAAATAATTCAGCCAAATCTGAGAAAAAAATTGAAAACTATAAAAGCAGAAAAACTTTTCTTGTTCTGAGATTAATTAATTGTGGTTTGTAAGGGCTTCTGATATAACTTGGTAATCTTGTAAAATGTGGTGATCAGGAGCAACTAATTTATTAAACAAATGTTAATCTTAGTCACTGTATTGATTTAAAATGCAAATCATGTTCAGTTATCTAGCTTTTGCTCTCATACATTCCTAACACATCTAAGGTACTTTCAAAATTACCTAGCAAAGTTCTTTGACTCCTACTTATGTGCATTTCAGCATAATTGTAGCCTGTAATCAAGGCATTCACTGCAGATTATTAGCAGAAACAAATAACCTGGATGCTAAAATTAACTATTAGTGTCGTTGTAGATGGATGTGTTTGTTCCCTATGATCAGAAATCTTACAACTGAACCAATGCTGTGACAAAAACAAGAACAAAACTCTTTTCAGCTCTCAGGCCCTATGGGATTTACCATGTTGAACTATGCTGATGCCTTTCTAGTCTTCTGGAATTTTATAATGTCACAAATTTAATCTGAATGTAAGACCTCCTTGAGAAGGGAATCCTCTACTCTGAATTCTGCAAGGAGAGTTAAATGTATAGGGTATAGGTCTTTGGTTATTGTGAGAAGCACATCTAAAAAGCATCAGTGCTTCCTTGGCTCTTCCTGCTTTGCTCTCTCGAACGCAAAATTTGCTGTAACTGAGATGTCATTTGGGTAGAATGATCTTCAGAATTTAACCCAGTTTAAAATAAATGGTCTTTTCTTTTAACTCTTCACATGTACAGCTGGAAGGTGTTAATAACTGCTACTCTTCTTGTGGAAGACTTCTGGTTTTTAAAAGATAACAGCAGACTAGGCAACAGGTTTCCCAAAGGAGTAGTATAGCTACTGGTGTGGCTAGGTAAGCCCCCTGAAATTATTTAAAAAAAAAAAAAAAAATTAAAAAATTTTAAGGGTTCCTCTGTCCAAAGCTGATGTTGGAAAGCTTATGTTCCTCCACACCTCCTTAGTTTCTTGTGAAAACAGATGACTTTTTACTCTAGCAGAAGGGAAGTGGTAACCAGTGGTCTTTAAAAAGTCCCATTCAGAATTTCTGAGGAGTAATTCATTCAGCAGCCAGTGCATCATCTATAGCACTGTCAAATCCTGTAGTAGAGGGAGCTGCTTTGCTGGAAAGTACATTGTGTCATAAGCAAAGCTGTTCTGAAGTTCAGGCACTAGAAATGGCTAAGCTGTGAAAATGCTTTCCTCAGCCCAATAAACTCCCAGCTGTTAAACACTGGATGTTATTCATGCTCACAAATGGTTTTTACCATACTTCTGCTAATGAGAGAAAAATGCATGTTTTACAATGTTAAATACATCACAGTAATACTATGGAGTTTCCCCTGGCTTTGAAAAGGTGGTAGTAAAATATTGCATTAGTAAAACCAGCCATCTTTTTTTCCTATTCTTTCTATAATGAACATAGGTACTTAAATATTGCAGCCTTCCTCCTTTGCATTGCAGTCAAGTGGTCTGCAAAGGCAGTACTGTCTCCTAACAATGAAGTAAGCAAAGGTGAAAAAGCTGGGTTTGTTTCGAGATCTGAGAGGAATGTCTTTGTGACCAAGTATGTCCCAAGGTAGCTGGGGATCAGCCTTTCCCATTCTTGTAAAACTTTTTTGTGAGAAGAGGCAAGTACTATCAGCATTATACAAAACTACTTAGCATGCTAGGAGAAAATAAACAATTACCCCAGTGATCTGTTTGGGTCTCTGTAATGAGTCTGTTCTTTTATTCTTATTTCTCAAGGATTGAAACAATCAGAGCAGCAAAGACCACACTGCGTGTGAAGTTCAGCTATGTAATGATTGCCTTGACAATAGTGGGATGCATCATCATGGTGATTAGAGGGAAGCAGGTAAGCACAGATTTTTGGTTGATGAGCGGAAATCAGTCTTTACATAAACTTCTCAGTTCCTCTATGAATTTTTAGTACTTTCTTGCTTTGGGCCTTTGTTTTTTTGTTTGTTTTTTTTTCATTTTATCACTGAACAAAAATTTTCAAAGTCCTCCTAGTTCCCCAGAAGTGGCCCTCATTGACTAAAGGGTGATGTCACTGTTAAGATTCCATGTGCTTCCTTTAAAAGAAAAAAAAAAAAATCCTGAGCTTAAAGCATCTTCATGGGCAGAAGAACCTTATTTGTATGCTGTGTTTATCTGAAGCAGTTCTTTTGATGACAATCTTCAGATCTTGTTTCTATGAACTACTAAGTGTTCTAGAGAAACCTGAGAACTAGTGAGAATCTCAACCCAGGTTGTGGGTTCAATCCCTGTCCCTAAGGAGTTGGACTCAATGATCCTTGTGGATCCCTTCCTATTCAGAAGATTCTGTGATTCTGTTTAACTTTTGTTTCTAGTGAACCTCTGACTTGTGAAGATCAGAGATTAGTATTAAATGCCAGCCAGAAGCACAGAATATATCTTCCAGTGCCTTAACAAAAGAGTTTATTTATTGCCAGAGAAGTAAATACTTTCAGCCAAAACAGTCTCTGGATATTCTATTTTAACCCTCTTGATTCCTGGCATTAAAGCTGACAGAACTGTGCCTTGGTATGGATAGGCCAGGTGTTTTCTAAGTTATTAATTCAAGTTTCAACTCTGTTGTCCTTCAGGTGATAACTGATGATCTGATTACATTGCAGGCTGTAAAAAGACACGAAACTCTAACAAACATAAACTTGGAAAAGAAAGCCCAATGGAGAGAGGAAGGTACTGCATCTGCTAAACCTTAGAGGATGAAATGAAGAGACCGAGGTCTGGGGAAGAAAAGCCAAGTCCTTTTCAGCACTGGAAGGAGGATATAGTCACATCTTTCCTGTATGTTGTGTACACTCACGTTCAAGAAAGAATGAATACATTATCCTATAATCATTAAAACCAGAAATACCTATTTTCTTTTCCTAATAATTGCCCCTTTCTTCCAAACTCTTTTTCTTCATGGTTAGTGGGACAGGACATGTGAGCAAACTGGAGAGACAACTGTTTCCCATATGTACAATGCACTAGAATAGGCATCTTTTAAAGTACTTCAGGAGCTGTACCTGCATTCTTGGTACCAGTCCCCTTTATGAAAGGTCTTACTTACCACTTACAAGAAGGTAACTAACAGAGAAGAACAGTCCACTTGGTTTCCACTTGTACATCCATGCTTGTACAAACAAAGTACCTTCACTGGGCAGTTATCCACTATCAGCAACTCTTTCAGGTCCCTTCAAACTCCTCAGAAAGAATGAGGCTATATTTATTCTGTTTTGGTACTGGCTGCTTCAAAAATTCTGTATGTTTCTTTGTGTAAGACAGAAAAATTATTAAGGGAGCCCTTGAGTCAAGAGTAATTGTCTGACTTGCATTAACATCATCAAACTGATCAGAACTTACTAGAAAGCCTGCTTATCTGCTCTAGGTTCAATTATTCTTGCTGCAGTTTTTTTAAGTGGGGGATTACTTTCTGTGAAGAGCTGCCTTCCTTCAATAAAACAAGGAGGGAGGTGGACAGTGAAACAGCATTCTAGAGAACCACTGGGTTGCAGAGCTGGTACTGAGAGAAAATCCAAACTAACAACAGAGATGACAATTTTGAGGAATACTGAGCAACTTGTACTGTCACATTTATTATTTAGAGGTGCGTGAGTATGAGAAAGTCAATCAGGCATTCCTACTCTCTGCTACTAAGCTGTTTTGTTTCCAAATCTCACTTGGATTTATTTGTCTTTTCCCTGCTGTAAGACATCATCTATACTTTCATGATACTAACCCACCTGCCTCAAGTTTTAGAAGCAGCAGTCCCAGTGACACCTGCAAAGAGCAACCCCCAGCAGTCCTGGCACTGAGCCCGAAGAGTCACACACTGTATATGCTGAGCAGCTTGCAGCAACCAGAGACAGTATTTTTAGCTCCTCCTTTCAGTTTATTTGGAAGGCAACATAGATTGGAAGCATCAGGACTGCTCAAAACTATGTAACGTCCCAGCACTGCCTGCTATCTAGTCCTGGGGACTCCAAAAACAGAAGAGATGTATCAGTTTGACAGATTTTGTTTGTAAACTTTCTCATAGTGGGAGGGAGATTACTGCAGTTCTAAAAAAATTAGCACTATTGCTGAGGGAATCAAAAACCCTACAAAAATGCATGGTGAATCTTCTCTTTATACCTGGAAAAGAGAAGCAATAAAACCTCTACTGAAGTGCTTTACTCCAGAGCTAGAAAATAGTTGCTGCAGTCCATCTTTCTGTGAATTGCATTTCTGGGTACCACAGTGAGATGTAACCGATCAGACAAGCTGTGCCGTCAATTCCACCAGAGAAGTTACAACCTTCAGGTGATACCAAACTGCCATCAGGTTCTCTGTATGAAAACTATCACAAGTACACTGGCAGTCAAGCAGAGCAGGCTTCCACAGATTTGTCCACTTAATGAGCACTGAGTGCAAATTATGTTTAATTCCACTGCAGGTATGTGAACAGATTTTCCATGACAGTTCTGGTTCTTTGCCACACAGTAGGCACACAGGTGAGAACTAAAATAAATCTTCCCAGATTATGTATGTATTAAGACAAAACAGAGAAAATGCATTTCAGACAGTATTTCAGATTTCCATGAAGAAAAACTTGTGATTTATGCTTGGTGATGGCAGAGCTTAAAACTGTGCATCTCAAAAGTACTACCCTTTCAATACACACCTCCAAGTGCACGTGTGAATGGAACTGGCAGGTACCTCATCTAGTCTGGAAAACAGTAAAACTTACTGGGACTCATCCAGCTAATGAATGTGAAAAATATCCCTTAGAAAGCAACACGTCAGAGCAGCAATGGTAATCAGTTTTTCATTTTACTTCAATTTCTATAAGCTTTTTACTATTTACTCAAACACAAGTCTGGTCCAGTGGTTTGACAAAAGCTCCATGTATCCTTCTGTCACCCTGGTAATCTCCACCATTTCAGTTTGCTGTCATAAAAACTGTGCATCACTGCCCACCTCTGTATTTCCTTTCAGCTTCCACGTAGGCTCCAGAGTCTCAAACAGAAGTCTAAGACAACGAGCCTTTTGCTGTCTCCAGCTGGCTCCCAACCATTGCTGTATTTTCTTTGCAAGTAGCTGGGTACTAGAAAAATGATGTAAATCTTTTTGGAGAAGCAGTGAAAGAAACCACCTTTTTCCTAGTGTGATGGCTTCCAAGAAAGCACTTGTAAACACAAACAAAGGTGACAAAACCAGCATGTTTCTGGCCAAAGTAGTCCATCCAGCTGACTGGAGAACTGAACACACCTTGGATCACCTGACAGCTCATAGCTTTAGCCTGCAGCCTTTTAAGAGTGTGTGAAGGAGAGGATCATACTAAGCCCTTAAATGGTGTTTCATTTTCTTTCTCCCCTTTGGCCTGGTCTGTAACACCATTCACATTTATTCAAAACAGTCAAATTTACCAATTCTTTACCATATGCCATATTGCTATACCTGTTCCAGAGGCAACAGAATCTTTCTAATGCAATGATCAATCTGAAAACTTTCAACACTGTCTCAGAAGAGCATGCAGGAGCCCTGTGGATATGGCTGCAGCAGTACACAAAGAGGTCTTGTTTATTTTCTACTAAGACTCAGGCAACTGAAGAAAAAAACCTTCATGTCTAAAATTAGCTTAGGAGAATACCAATGGTGTGTTGTGCCAGTTTCCAGAAGCAAAGAAATTATACTGGAAGACATGGGGAATTACTTTAAGCTGACAGAGAGGTAAGAAAGCTGTTTTGGAAATCCTCAGAGAAGCCTAGATGTTTACCTGCAGGAGCACTGTCACATGTAGGACCACGTGGTGCAATCCAGTTTTTCAACACCACTAGTTTTTCAACTGACAGTAAAAAAACCCTGCAGGTTCAAGAACACATCTTCCAGGGTCACTGTCTTCCTCCCTTCTTTTAACATTAGGTGGAGGGACTTGAACCATCAGTATTTAGTTGGCATCAAGGAACCAACAGAGGAATTTAAGAAGAGGCGGAAGGCTCTAGGCAGCAGTTGCCTCAAATAATTGTGTGGTGTCTTCCCATGAGCTCCAAGTGCTGTTTTTGGCTTGGTTATTAAGCTTTCAGTAATCTGCCCCATTATCTGTTGTATCCTCCTGGATCCAAGAGAAGTGACCCTGCCTGCCATGTTCCACTGGGAAATTTACCAACAGAAAGAAATATTCAACTTAAATGGCATTACAGATCTATGGTCAGGAATGCTAGACAGCAATTCCAGACAGTCCTGCATGTTCCTTTCTCTAATGCCCAGTTTAAAGCAGACATTGTTAAAACCTGAGTGCAGTGTTTCCACCTCATTACTGATGTAGCAAAAAGAACTGGAGAAATTCTCAACGAATTTTTTCACCTTACCAGTCTATGGGGCTTTTGGAAGGTGCTTAGATTGGATCTCCACAAGCAGAAAGAAACAAATGTGTATGTTTCAATTTGGGAGGAAAGATCACTTTTCTGCCACTACAGGCTGCCTAGCAGAGCTATCAGAAGAACTCAAGAACTCCAACAGTTCCCTCACCTATCCTCTACGCAAGACCAGCTGCCTCCTATTTAGACACAAACCAGCAAGAGATCATTCAAAACACAGTGTGACCATCACAAAAGGGGCAGCTAGAGGCATTCTCTGAGATGGTTCCTGTCTGAGCACTTGCTTCAGGAGAGCAGAGAATACTGGTTTCAATGTTTCTAGCAGCAGACCTACCCACACAGAATTGTGTTAGGAAGTAGTGTTCAAGCAGTAACGTATAATGCATATACATAGTTCCAGTAGCACTTTTCCTCCAAAATAAAGTCCTACAGCTGTGGCCTCAATGTTATTTATTAGATGGGTAATGTTATGCTACACGTTTTGCTCTATTAAAATGCAAATAGTTTACTTGCCAAGTAATTCTGATCAGTCTGTATTAGCGAGCTTTTTCTTTTGTAATTCACGAGTCTGATCCCCTTTCTTTACCCATTTAATTTGCAGCCTTTGTTAGAAGTAGATTTTGTTTCTTTTCAAGCTATTAAGAAGGCTAAGTAAAGCAACACCAAGAACTGGTTGCTGGAAGATCCTGATGGTAATACACTCAATTAAGCACCATTTAAAATTACATTGAGACCTATGAGTTAGCCACATTTTAATCCATTTAATGTGTGCCATGTTGATTTTTGTATTGTTGTGGGTTTCAGTCAAAATATTATGCAGTACCAATCAAATGCCTTACACAGTCTAAGTATTTATGACAACAATATTACCTGTGTCAACCAGGCCTGTCACTTCAAACAAACATACCAAGTTTAAAGATTTATACTTATCTGCTCTGAATTCACATATCCACGGCAAAAGTAACAAATACTGGCCAGGCTCCTTACACAGGAAGGCACACCATTCAGCTTAAGTGGATTCTTTTTTAATTCACTCATTTAGAGGCAATTGTCATTACTTTCTTGGGGGGCAGGGGAAGGAAACGCCAATGCACCACATTGTTTTCACTAGCCTGGAAGAGAAAACACTTATATATATATATAGATATATAGGTATGTATATATATACACACACTTTATGCATGTGTGTGTGTATATATATGTGTGTGTGTGTATATATGTATATATACACGCTAGTGTGTATATATACACAGAATATACATATATGAATATACAGAATATATGCACACACACTTTGCTCAGATTTGTTTACAAAATATGTAGCATTTTTATACCATCCAATAAGAGGTACATGGTTTTAAACAAATCTTATAGAAATGACATGTTATTGGAAATTTACACGTAAAAAAATCCAGCACAAAAAAATCCAAAAGCTAAAACAAGATTTTGCTACTAATCAGTGCTTCTATCACCCTTCAAGAAAAGAGAAACACAGTTATTTATATGTGATGTAAAGGCAACATTGAGGGGTTTTTTTGCTTTTTTAAATTAACCACCAAATTTAACCCCCTAAAATTACAAAGAATTGAAGTCCATTTACAGATCAAGTGCAGTAAACTAAATGTTCCTTCAGCACAAAGCAGCACTAGAGAAAATAACTGGGAGAGGGAAAGTGGAGGCCAACTGGCTTAGCTAGGGAGGCAGCAGGTGGCTTCTGCAGTGGCCACACAGGTCAGAGTCTCCATCCTGAAGCAGAGACAGAACTGAAGACTTTATTTAAATAATGGTCACACAGAGCTGATGTTCAGGCCTTTGCCTAGCTTCTTTCAGCAGTATGACAAGTGATTTATATAACTCTGTATCCAATGGGCTGGTTTTGCTTTTGCAGTGGCTTATCACTGAGAGGAGTCATGAGGATCTTACGGACAGTTCTGCCACCAATATTTACCACAGGTACGTGACACTGCAGTTGGCAGTGGCGATTTTGAAATGTTTACACTGGACAGTGTTCCAAGCATCCAAAATGGCTTGAAAAAACATAGCCCGATGCAGGGGGGAGTGGACGGCCTAGGGAATCCATTGCATTTACGGAAATGGAACTGCCACTTTCAATCACGTGGCATCTCTCCAGTTGTGTGAAGAGTTTGGTGTCAGTGTCAGCTGAACTCAGGAGTGGCTGGCCTTTGCATCAGAGGTCTGTGATCCAAGCAGGTTGCAGAGCCAAGAACATGCTGCTAGCAGAAGGGCAGTCCACAGCTGCAGGTGGCAGCTGTCATGCAGTCAGCGATGCCTTACAGATGTCACCTGTAGGAACCATGCGTTCCATGCTAATTCACCTGAAGTCTCATAAACAGCAAAAGGGAAAAATGAAATGGGAGCGCCAGGTGGATCTGGGTGTAATAGTACTATCCTTTGAATGTAGTGTCACTTTAGTTGTTAAATAAGGGGCTTGACCAAGGAGGACTCTATTCCATCAGGTGAGCTGAAGAGGAAGCTCTTGTCTTGTGAAAATGAAAAGGAGATCTAATGCTCCTTGTGCTAAGTTTTACAAATTCAGACTTCTGTTTTTGGAAGGTAATTTTTCAGAAGACAAATCTGTTCAAGTCACGCTGTGTAAAAATGTGAAGAGGCAGACAGGAGTTTTTCAGCCATAACGATAATACCAAGGACCAGACTCTGGAGCATGAAGTCAGAAAGGGCTTGATTTTTAAGGAAAGCCCGGCTGGATCATACTGTGCTGGCAAGCAGAAGTGAGGGCAGTTTCTCCATTCTAGAAGCTGTTTCGGAAAGTCATTTCTGGGGAGGTGCTAAGACAGTGACCTATTCACAGGTTCTTTTTTTGTAGATGGATAGGAAAAACTGGGAAGGTATACAAATCTCCACAGTGGTCTGCAATCCAACTTGGGAGCTCAGTGTTGAGACGGGATGGGGCCAGATGTGTTCAGTATTCTTAAGAACCACAAAACATGTCCATTGCAGCCTGTTGTTGCATGGGATAGAGAACTTACTCCGTTATCTGTAACATGTTCCTCATGCCAATAGCCCCAGCTGGCACATACAGCAAAGTAGGTGCGTTGCATGTGAAGGTTTAACGCATCTCTCGCAGCCATCCAAAGAGGCATCCAGGGGAGAACATGGGGGATGAATTCAGCTACGTTCTCAGAAAGGCTGAATGTCTCCCTGGACTGCAGGCACACACTGCAGCAAATACAAGAGAAAGGCAGTCAGCCTTCTCTTGGATGCCAGGACTGTGGGGGCTAATGGAGGAGGGATTATTTTCCTGTAATACGAACAGGGAATATCTCAAAGTATAGAAAGGTGCCTCAACTCCACGAAGATGTCAGTGGAGAGATTCAGAATCTAGAGGAGAAGGGTGATTCTGGCGACCCCTTGCCAAGGAGGGGGCATCCTGCCATGGAGAGCCAAAAGTTTTCCAGACGTATGTAAGAGCATGTGCACAAGGCAAGCGAATGAGCGCAAACAGGGTTATGGAAAACATTGAGAGAATCACTCCACGGGTGGCTTGTGGCTCGACAACAGGATTGGCTAGGTAGAGGAGCACACAGCACAGGGGCACCTCAAAGCTGGAAGCCTTCCATGGGAGCCTCACACTGCTGGAAGATGTACTGTTGCTGGTTGATATCTACTTGTGGGGCAATGCTGCTGTCTTCATCCTCTGTTCCAAAGTAGTGCTCAATCAGATCAAAGGCCTTCTGATAAATCTCTTGATTCTCATGGCTCTGCAGGAACTCAATCTTGTCCAGGCCTGAAAAGAAAAGAAGTGAAAGTGTATGATCATGACAGTTTTCAGTCTGCTGTGAACATTTACATCCCATGATAACTCTCTCCCACTTTCAGGAAGAACAGGCCCCTCCATGGAGATCTGTACCCAACTTGTACTCTCCACAACCAAGGAAAAACAGTTTGAACTACAGAGTTCCCTGTAACTGTGTTATGTGTTTCATACTCTCCGTCTGCCTCTACCCTTTCACTCAAAAATTAAATCCACAAGCTTGAATGGGTAAAGAACAAGGCCTCAAAGACTTTTTCTAAAGAGACTTCTAAGGTCAAGTTTCCTGAAAGTGTTTTTTTTATGAGAACCATGACTACACAATCACTTAAGTGCAAGTTGAAATAGGCTTCTGATAATAATCCAGTCCAACCTGCAACCCAGCCCAGCAGTACTAACCAACACCAGATTAGGTCTGCTGTGTCTAGACAAGTATTCAAAACTCCCAAGGATGGAGACCCCATTATCTAATCTGTATTACATGTATATGCAATCCAGTTAAACTCAGGCAACTAGTTTTTGGGCAGGCTTTAAGCAAAAGGGAATACTCAGGTCTTGTAGTCAAATACAAAGGAAAATAATACAGCAAGGAATGATGCTATAACAAAATCCAAGTGTTAACCATTTTAGTAGATCTCTAATATTGGCAATTGCACTGGCTTTCTTGACTCCTCCTTTTATTATGCATGAAGACTAGAGTAAACAATTCTCTGATACTCTACAGACATTCCTGCAACACTGACATGAAAAGGGAAATTAAAACCTAGAAGCAGGCAAGAAAACATCCTGTTCTGATATAACTGTTCCCTGGAAGTCAAGGTAACCATGAAAGGAACCCAGGTTCAAGAAACCACGTTCAGTAATACTATCTTCTTCTATACTGCTCTTGATAATCCATTTTTATTTTTCTCAATAAGAATTTAAGAGCAGCAACACCTCAGAACTGAGATGAAATCATGTTGGTATATGCCAGAACCTCAGCATAGCAGAGCCAAACAAGGAATTTGCAGCTGCTGCCATAATTCTACAGGGCAGCAGAAAGGGAAGGGAGAAAGGTCTGGAACTTGAGCAACGGAGCACTGCACTGGAGCTTTTATCTGCTGTGGAGGGAAGATACTGATATGACTGACTCACAGAATGCTTTCTCACTGTCTTCAATCTACAGACAGTCAAAGATACTGCGGAAGATGGAGTGCACTGGAGACTTATCAAAGAACAGGTTATTTTCAGATAACAGTGATAAGGAAATTAATAGAATTGGGTCTACTGAAACTCTAATGGGCTCATGGTCATTGCTTTATGCTCTGACTTGCACGGGTGTTTTGCTCATACCATATGCTTCTTCAATAAGAGCGCAGTAAGGATTAATGCCAGTGCCACTGCGTTTGGATTCCTGCTCTCCAAGCCTCAGGATGTTCTCCAGCCCATTCAGTGCTACTTGCACGATCTTTGAGTCCATTACTGTAAGGAGGTCGCAGAGTGGTTTGATGCATCCCAGTTCTACTAAATACCTGAAAAACACCATATGGAACCCAGTAAATTGTCTGCAAAATTATAACTGGTATAGCCACTTAAGCACTTAGCATGAAGAATCAAAACAACCAGATACAATATCAACTTGACTAGAGAAACTAAAGAAATTACAGACATCTATTTGTGTCTAGTCAAGTCTGGTGAAACAATGAAAATAATTTTAAAATACCTTCTCTGTGTCCCCCTCTCTCTTCATATAGCTATGAAATAATGATTTATTTTTGTACCATAGATTTAAATTTCTATGAAGAGCAACCATGTTAATTTGTTTATAGAATTATTATTTTATTTTATACAAAACTGCATATAAGCATAATGTATTGGTGCAAGTTAAACAGGAAAGACAACGCATGTGATGCCATTGTCTGAGGGGCTGAGCTATTCCTCTCCAGACTGCTAATGCATTTTCTTACACTCTACAACGACCATCAGAAGTTAGTTTAAAAGTTGCATTTAGTTTTTTCATGTAAGAGAAATGGTTCAATTATTTAAGTATTACAGCTGAAATACTTATGTGATTTCTCCCTAAAGGAATGAAAGGCTCATTCACAACAAGGACATAGTTTCCCCGGATACAACACGGAAAGCATACAGAAAGGTTTTCCAGTTTCTAGGTTGAGAGTTTGTTTTCTTGCACAAACACTAGTTCACTCAACTGCACTGAAACATTTTAACTATTTCATACTTGATCTGTTCAGCAGATCCTCCAGATGTTGCATTTGTGATTGCCCAAGCAGCTTCCTTCCTTGTCCGAAACTCAGCCGTTTGCAAAATATTTATAAGAGCTGGGAAGATATGGGCATCTATGACTGTCTGCAAAAACAAATGACAGGTCAGTGTTACAATAAAAACTAGAATAACTTCCTTGTCCTAAGCTAGTTAATGTCTATGCTCAGCACAATACATTACAATGAAATGTCACTTTATCAAGTGGCAAAACTGATAAATCAGTTTTCAGCTTTACATTCAAAACTCTAGTTACTGCTGTGGTTTGTGCTTATCCCAAAAGAATTCAAAACACATTCAGACTGAAGTGACTGGCATATCTAATGAGCTACTTAATCACACCCTGACAGCAAAAGAATGCCATACTTCCCTTATTTTTCTAGGTTGTGAACCACTCAGCTATTAAGTCAGTAAACCATTAAGTCATTAAGATCCCTTTACCGTCATAGGCCTGTGTGCCATACTACATTTCCACCAGGCAAGACAATGGAGCAGAGAGAGAATGTACTGAAAGAACTCCTCAAAACACCACTTGGTGAAAGCAAAGCAGCAAATGATTCAGCTGTAGGGTTAACTGCTTAGCTCAACAAAGTGATATAAGTCAAACGAGTATCTGGGCAGCAGCTCTAAGTTTCTAGTACTTCCTGTGAAAACAGCCTTTTGCAATAAGAAACAAACTAAACCAGTTTTGTTACACAGATAGGACAAGGATCTGACACACTTTCCTAAGAATCATTCAAACAAGCAAGATCTTAGGATTACATTTTTAAACTACCACTTTACAAGTGTAAGTCATCACAGAACTGATAGGGAAAATTCAAAGAAAGCAAAAAAGATCCTTTTCACGGAGCTCTGTAGAAGAAAACTAACAGATGACATACAGCAAAAAGCTATAGTCAATTCACAGCATGAATGGCTACCTGGTGAAAATAAAACAACCCTTTGATATTTCTTTTATCCTTCCTGTTTGTCTAGGCATCCACACTGTATCTGCTTTGCAAATCCATACCACCTATCAGCTGTATTAACAGTCCCACAAACACTGTCTCCTATGCCCAAGTATCCACACTTCTAATACAGCAATCTGGGATCCCCCCAAAAAACCACTTACACTTCCATCATGCCACATTGTATTACATCTGTACATTATCAAGAATATTTGAGAAAGTGTCCTTAACTAAAATTTTTAAACACAAATGCTGGAAGTGGTAGGTCATAAACAGGAGTTAGCTATTTAAAAACAAACAAAAAGCCTAAAAAGATAAAAGAATCTCTAAAAAATGCACTTTGCCCCTGACATATTTTACTACAAAAAATCCCACTTAATTTTTAAAAATATACAAGAGCAACACACTGTAAGGGTACATTTAACACAGGAGCATCTGCTTCATTACAGTTATCAGATCAAGAACCTTATCGAAGGGAGATACAAGTAACAGGAAAGTAATAAAGAAAACACACAGTGACACAAATGGGGTAAGAAACAATCACACAGAAGGAGAAGCTCCAGTCACTAACTAATGGGCCATTAGGAAACTCCAGGCAGAGAGCCAGCCTGGACTTTGTAACTGTGATGACAGGGACAGGTAGGACTGTGCAACACCTGGTAAAGAATCTTCTCTTGACTATTTTACCATGTAAGCTCCCTCTCTAGCCTGCTGAGCGCTGTAAGGATTAGGTGCTCACAGGTGAGAGCAGCATGATGGGATTTGGGCCAGGAACTGGACCAGACCCCAGGAGAAACCCCCAGTGTCTGTGGGGCCAGCAGCTGGAGTGGATGGGGATCTCAGCATTAGTAGCTGGAGGGGCCATGGACTAAGGTCCCAGAAAATGTGAATCCAGGACCAGCAACTGGTGTCAGATCTTGGGTGAAGGGGTCCCTGCAACTGGAGCAGGTGAGGACCCCTCAGGGTCCAGCCACCAGGGCAGGATCATAGTCCATAGGGTCCACTGTGCCTAGATGCCAGCTACTAGGGCGACTGGAGTGAACTTAAGTGAAGATCTCAGCAGCTCAGCTGGAATGGGACTGCAGGACACAGGACCCATGGGCTTGGGCACCAGCTCTGCGTGATGAAGGAATTTACGATATCCCAAAACACGGTGGTGGGTGTGGAGGATCATGGTGTACTTAATTTTCTGGCGAACTGACTAGGCAGAGCAAGTGGGAGGTGCAGGATCCAAGCATGGACAGAAGGCTTGTGCCAACATTCAAGGGGTCTGCAAGCATGGAGACATTTGAGACAAACATGTGCATCTGTTTGCTAGTGAGAGTCAAGCTGAACGAGCTACTGAATAGAACCCAAGCGCAGTGAGTTAAGAGAGCTCACGATCCAGCCATAGAGAGCAGACATAGAGCCCACAGTGATATTCAAGAGATCTGTGTGCCTGTGTCCTTGCGGATCTAAGGAGTGTTTTCACTAGTGAACTTCAGTACTTGCCAGAGGGGCAAAAGGAGAGTTGTCAGTCTACATTTCATTTCATGTGAATCCAGAGAGTGCTATACAGGGGTGTTGTTGAGATAACAAACCCTTAGAAGAGCAATATGTTAAGGAATGTCAAGTATTCTGTACTGAAAGATTGTGATATAGATCTAGGATAGGATACTTGAGGGCGTTAAAATTTTACCATTATGGCAAAGAGTAAGTAAAAAAAAAATCCCATTAACACTTCTTAAATCCTCTCCCCAAAATGAACCTTTTACGGGAGATTTATTTCCCTAGAAAGTGTCCTCTTAAAACCAACTTCTTTTGTAACTATTAAAATCAGAGTATGTTATATGATAGCATGGAACTAAAAGCTCATCTTATCTGACAGGCAGCAACATACATTGAGCCTTCTTACTGACAAAAAAAAAGTTACCTTAAAATGTTTCAACTTAAACTTGTAAAATAGTAAGGGAATTCCAGAACAAAGGGAGCTAGCAACTGGAGGGCACTTAAGTGGGAAAAACACAAAAGAATGTTATTTTCCTCTGGCTCAATCAATTTTAAACTCTTTGCTTCTCCACTTCAGTGTTTCAGTTCAGTGGGTGAAATTACACTTCTTAAGAGTAGAGAAATGTGCACTTGAACATTTTCAGAAAAACTGAATCCAGATACTGCATCTCTTGGGTGAGTGGTCTATTTCTATTTATTTCTATTTCTTACTCTACTGTATAAAAGGCTACAGGCACCCTGTTTACTTTCTGCTCAACAATGAAGTTGGCTATCTTTACCTAAGCAGAACTGGTTAAAGCACCACGATGAATCACAGCCTCTGATAAGGCACTTCAGTGAAAGAGAGTGGCTCAAGAGAGAAGCAGATTATCAGTCACTGTATTTTTATGTTTCCTACCGTTTGACATGCATTGTAAGCATTGTCACCACCCCACCCTAGTATGAGTCTCAGTTAAAGGTACTTAACTGTCCCTCTGTAACAGAACAAAGCTTTTCAATGAACAGTCTCTCAACAGTTGAAACTCTCACAGCTTAAGAAAAAAATGTATCAACTAGGTCAGAAAATTGTTTACTTTAACCTTAATATCTTGACTAGATTTCAAAAGTCCAGTTAAGCTCAGCAAGGGTGGAAACAATAAAGCATTAATACAGAGAAAGTGCTAGCAGTATCTATTATTTAAACCCTATGTCTTGTAACACTGCTCACAGCAGTTACACTGGAAAGCACACTAGGATTCCTGTCTCTGTGATGTTTTATGTGGGAACAACAGTTACTGTGGAAACAGGTCATGTTTCCCTTTTAGTTAAATTTTTTTCTAAGGGATAAAAGAGTAAATGCTGAAACAGGATTTGGGTTTGGTTTTCTTTTTTTTTGCTTGAAGAAAGCAAACCTCAGGCAGAGCAAAACCTTAAAAGACTGTGACAGGATGAGGTACTTAAAACATCTGAGGATTTAGAATGGCTTAATTCAAATTACTTTACCTTTTTAGCATTCCTATGCTGTGAGTGCCTGACATGTGGAAGTGTGCTGAAGACTAAAGTAATGCGGAGCATACGAAATGCTCGTGACAAGATAGCTTTTTAACAAAATGAACACAATTAAGGGATTTCATTTCAATAACAACTTTGAAAACATGACGGAAACAAAAAGGTTTTAGGCTGCTCCTACTAGGCAATGAGATGGTATCTACAAAATACATTAGAAATCTCTTTCCTGCACAACAGGTAATCAAAGCCCATCCTTTAATACATTAAACTAACACTGAAGTTTTTACCC
This sequence comes from Sclerurus mexicanus, assembly GCA_013396755.1. Lineage (NCBI taxonomy): Eukaryota > Metazoa > Chordata > Aves > Passeriformes > Furnariidae > Sclerurus > Sclerurus mexicanus. The sequence goes on along the minus strand of VWZF01006870.1, from coordinate 40,085 downwards.
AGTTGCATACATTGGTATTTGTTGGAACTGAACCCCATCTTGAGTTGTAACTGAGTCTTTCAGAAAACTGAAATTCAATTTTAATTGAAATATGAATTTTCAAATTTAATTTGAACTGATTTGTAATGCTCAGTCCTTCAGCTAATATGTTCCTCACTTTCAAACTGTCAACTTTTCCATGTTTTATTGGGGTGTGGGTTTGTTCTCCTCCGTTTTTTTTTAACAGTTGGTATTCCTGTGCTGTGGTCCTCCAAAAGGGTTGCCTGTCCCTTGGAAACATTCTATCTGTCTTATTTTAATCAAGCTTTTTCACTTTCTAGTATTTGAATTTTAAAGAGTGAAGCTAGATTAAAAAAATGTATTTTCAGAGTTCTATTACACCTGCATGGCTGTTTAATCTAAACATACTGTAGTCACTGTTAGGGAGGTCTTCAGCAGCAGTATATTAAATTAGTATTTTGAGCTGGTCTGTACCATGTGAATTTGCTTCTCCCCTTTAGGATTCCCACAACTAAATCACTTACGATATGCAAAAACACACACACACATCTAGTGTGCATATGTTGACATCACAAGTCTACTTACGAGTCATGACATAAATGTGAAAGCAAACAAGTTTTATACCATGACTGTTTCCCTGCTCCTGCAAGCTCTCATTACCCTTAAGAGAACAAGATTACAGTCACCATATAGCTGGCAGCTGCAAATACAGCTCTACTGCTATGATCTCCTCCTCCTGGCTGGAAATTTTAGAGGCTGTTCAGTTATTTCTCTTCCAGTTACGTTGTTTATTGATACAATTTACAACTGTACAACTGCTTTATAAATAACATAGCAAATATTTGTAAGCCAAAACTACTTAACGTGATGGCATGAGTACAAAACCGACTGCCATCCGAGAGCCAGAAAGGACGCACTTCAGGTCTCAGTTCTAAGGAATTTTTATGTTGTTGACACAGACACCTAAGCCTGTATACTCCAAACTGTGTATAAAGCAAGCTCCTAGCCACTTTACACGAGATTGCTACTGCTGTCAGGAAGAACCTGCACTATAGTGAAAAGCACCTTGTTGAGCTGTCTCCTGCTTCTAGGCTCAGTCCAAAAAAAAGCCCAAAAAACCAAAACCAAGAAACAAAACCAAAAAAAATTACAACAAACAAGCCAACCAACCTCCCAAAGGCAATATACACCAAGAACTGCTGTGGTTTTCAGGCAGAATAAAGAAATTAAAGGTATTCTAACTCTGCTGCCCTCAATGCGGTATGAGGTATGGGATTCACCACATGCAGAAGTCTGAAAACAGATTTTGTACTTAAACACAAAGTTAAACCAGAAAGAGATTAGTCTTTGACTTTCACTAGTCCACAAAGTAATACGGCTTTGCCAGCAATGCCATATTTTGCTCTTCATTAAGATACTTTTTAAGTCCTACTACCACAAACAGCACATAAGATTTTTAGACCATCTATGCAAACTATGACACAAACCAAACATACTTTATATTTAAGCTAATTTGATGCCTGCATCAACCACAACTCTGTGTGAATCATGTGAATTCCTTTTCCACATCCCCAGAATTACTGTGGTCCTTTTGGAGAAGAGCTCCTATCTTTATCACATTTTGCAAAAATGTATTTCAGACCTGAGTTTTTTAAAATTGACAGGCAATGTATCATCTGCTACATTTGCCCATGTCGCTCTTCAGCAAGAATAGGAAATCCTAAAGGAGGAAAAATATGGCACAGATCCTGTTGCGACCATGCCTAGCCATATTCAGACTTCCAGATGTTCTTGTGAAAACTGAAGGTATATTAGAAAAGAAGTGATAAGTTTCTTAACCTGTCAAGAGAACTCCTATGATGTCTTCACTGTCAGACATGGAAGATTGTGCCTGATGTACTGCCTTTCATAGCTTTTCAACGGGTTGCGAAGGTAAGACACAGAACATTTTCTGAGGTATGTGATAGCCTTTCATACCCTTCAGAAGGGTCGACAGTCAGGATTAAGCTTCAGTTGTGCAGTTCTTCTGACTCCCAGGAAGATGTAGTTCCCCTTCTCCCTGACTGGGGAAGCTATCCACTGAAGTACAGCAAAGCTGTATACAAACTAGGAAATTAACAAACAAAAACTATACTTAGTGACAATCACGACTGCATCAGGATATACACATCCACCCCAAACCTTAAAAGCACAGAAATAAAAGAGGGGAAAGACTGCTGTATTCCACCACGCTTTTCTGTTGCCTAGGTACTGTTGATAACACACTCTGAAAGGCTTTCACATCCACCTTTGGTGGGGAAATAAACCCAAACCTCCTGTGCTTTAGTAAGAGCTGCCAAAGAAAGTTCAGCACGCACTTTCACACATTTCATGCATGTTAACTTACGTTGCCTTAATGCTAGAAATACGTGATTGTGTTGGAGTGCAAATCTAACAGTGATAGGCTGCTGCCTTACCTTTTAAAAATGGCAGTGAAAGCTTTTGGAGTGTGCTACCAAACAGCATTGTAGGCAGTATGAAAGTGGATATGAATATAGAAGTCCTTCCCTCTAACTTTATATTTCTATACTTTACAGTGGGTGGATGGAGGGAGTATAACCCAATGCAATCTTCAACAACACTAAATATAGCTCTGTCTGTTAATACTGATTAGGTAAAATATCTATTAGATTTACCAAAATATTTTATTCTCTTTTTGGTGTGCAGAAGGGGTTGCTAGTTTATGGCTTGAGCCCTACCCAAAGATTCCATAGTATTCTTACATCCTGACTGCTCTGGAGCAACAACCCACTAGTTAGATCAGCTGGTAACTTGCAGTTTACTATGCCAGGCAGATACGGAAAAAACGATCATGTGCTCAAATTATTCTTGTCTGATTTCTGGCTAAAGATGGTGCATGTTCAAGATCCAATCAGTATCAGAGAGACTGGAATAGATCTGGCTCCACTTTATCACCTCCAGTAGGAACTACTGAGCAATTTGGAGGGACCGGGGAGAAGGGAAAATAAATTACTTTAGAGCTGCATCTAGTATTTTAGAATTCCTTATGTAAGAAAGACTAATTCTTAAATAATGTTTTAATTCATCACAATGTGAAATTAATTTAGAGAAAGAAAAAAACCTACCTCAACTCACAGATGAAATAGGTTCACCCATGAACTTCATTAAATCAGATAATTCTTCCCAGATGAGAATTATCCTTTATCCTCGCAGCTACTAAAAACTACTAAAACAGCTCTTATTCTCCATTTTAGCATCTGACCATCTTCAAGAAACACTTTCCCAAACAGCATTTTCCAACTTCAGAAATGCTTTTTTTAAAGTGTTTTTCAGCTCAAATGTTTACAATGACTTCGACATTAAGCAGGAGTTGTCTGAAGTAATACCTCTGAGGAGTTTTCTGAGAAATGCAGACCTATCAGCTCTGGAGCCGAAAGGTTTCATCACGCCTTTTATCTTACACAGCATCCTCTAGGTTGAGACTAGAAACTAAAGAATCAAGACCCTTTCTGAATTTATTACACATCTGCGATGAGACCTTCTTTTCAACACAAGATAATAGTTGCAATTACACCAGCAAGTGCCAGTTTCACTTCCAAGGAACACTGGCTTTGAGATGAAGCATGTTGTAAGCATTCTCTACTGTTCTTTACTTCACAATTTTCCCCCTTTTGCAGTTCAAAAAAATCTAAGCCTCATGATGGGCATGATTTGTAATATGTCATCACTACCAAGACAGTTATCTCCCACTCAGAATCAGAAACAGTATTTTTTTAATCTCACTTTTTAAACTGTCAGTATAAATTAAATTGGGTATGTACACAAGGCAGTCAGTGTTTCACTACAAAGCATGTGTGTGCTTGGAGTTTGAAGGCAGCTCAATTACTTTGAATTGGGGCCTGAGGGATTCTTAAATGAAACACAGATTTCACTTTTGAGAAGATGCTTCTTATATTTTTTCCCCTGGACTTGCATAATGCATCAACACACTTCCAACCTTGTCTGTGGCATATCCTAAGGCAATGACTTTTAAGCTGCATTCTTTTAAACCTACATGTATTCAGGTGATTTGACAGTTTTCTTCCTGATGCAAGAATCCTGAGAATGAAAGCTTCTATCCACATTATCACAACTATTTTTCTATGCAGAGTTAATGGGCTTTATTTGTACTTCTAAAGAGTCACTGCTAGAAATGAAGGTGCAATATTAATGGCTCATGGCATTAATTTCCCTCTCCCTACTTCCCACCTCACCTTTTCAACCCACAATGCAATTCTACTCTGTTCTCAGTAGAAAGGCGGCTGATCTGTGGTAAGACACCAAAACCTTTAAACACTGCGAAACATACACATGTATAAACTAACAATTTTGTTCAGGTAAATTAGGCAAATTTTGTTATAACAAAGGAAAGATAATTTTATCCTTACTGGTTTTCAAATAAAGATGTGGTAACAGTTGAGAAAACCAAGGGTTACCAAGACTCTCCAGCTAAAGCTTCACTTTTACGTTGCCTGAGGAGTGGATACCAGGTGTAAGAATACTGTGCAAACTAGGACAAGCACTTACTCCTTCACTTGAAAATGGGGCAACGTGGTACAGTGAATACTTATGTAGACGTCACAGAAATAAATACGCTATTCAAATACCTCCTGCTGCACTAGAATTCAAGTTACCTCTAGGACTCTTCACAACTGTATCTTCAGTAGATGAAGAATATGGAAATAGAGATCCTGAAGTTTTGAAAAAATGCTCTAATAATGAACTTTACTTTCCACTGCCACTTCTGATACTTCTTTATGAAATGATTTATACAGATATCTGATTTTCTCAAGCTCTTCTAAGTTTGCAACATCCCTATACAATTTTGTATCCTGAAGCGACCCTGTGATAGACTTGGGAAAAACACCCAGTTAAGAAAACGTATTGGGCTGGACTGTTGCCCAGAAAATACTCTTGGACTTTCCAGAAAAAGCTGAAATGGGCCTCCAGAGAGAAAATACTGTTTCTAGAGTGGTAATAGCAGGGATAAAGCAGCCAAAAAATTCTTCTCTGGAAGAAATGCAAAGGCAAAAATATTTTTACCTTAGTACAAGCAGTAGTAACTACCCCCTCTGCACTGCTACTTGCACAGCAATTACAATTGCTGATGCAGGAAAAACAGTGGTACAGTTGCTGATTTTACAAAGCACTTTTTGTTAGAAATTGAGCTAATCCATGGATTAACACACAAGCCACAATAAAGGCAGAATCAAAATTCTTGGAGCTCTACCAAGATTAGATTAAGTAACTATGTAATTCTCTACATCTGACAAATACAAACTGTAGTGGTAAAAAGCAAAATCCTGACCAAGGAAACCAGAGCAAATACCACTTTCTTTCCTCGCAGTTCCACTTCCATCTTAGTCACATCTTACAGCAGACAAGAACCTACAGAGCTTTCGACCTTCATAAGTTTTTGTGTTTTGCCTACTCATTTCCTAAGATAAGCATCACTGAAGCTGAACGAGCATTCAGTCTTATTTCCAGGAATTTCAAGTAGCTTCGCAGAGACTCAGTTATCTTCCACAAAGGTATTAACTTTATTTCCAATGCTTTCTGAGATGAAGACATCATTCAAGGTATTAAGGCTTTATGCTGCCCCTTCAGCAGCTGAATGTTCTTTTTAAAGGAGAACATAAAACCAAAATACTCTGTCAGCTGCAAAGGGTGTAATACACTTATTCCTCAGGACAAATATACAGCCTTTTCACAATCTTTTGTAAGTTTTCTGCAAAACCAGAAATAATTCCACATCTCAGGTGAAGAGGGTTAACCTCTTCATGCTAATTCTGATCATATAGAACAAATAATCCAGAGTCATTAGTTTTAAAACCAGGAAGCATCAGGCTGCCTTCCATGGAAAAAGACAGGAAACAAGTCCTCCTTGGCCACTTTTGCCAATGTGTTATAGGGCTTGGTTCACTTTCTGTTTAAAAGTGCATGTTCCTGTCTGGTTACTAAGGAGGGAGACATATCTCTAGTATCTAATATTTCTGCCATTTATTTCTATTCCTCAAAGAACAGATGTCTGCAGATGGATTTTCATGCATCCTCTGCAATCTCTGAAAAAATCCTCTGTATCCAGTGAGTGAGAAGACAATTGTAAAACTTTACTTCAGAAGAATTCAATTTTATTTACATGAGATTGTTGAATTCAACTGCCTTTGACAGAAACACTTCTATTTATCAGATAAAGCCTGGTTTCAAAGCCAGGTTGGATGGGGCCCCAGGCAACCTGATCTAGTGAGTGGCATCCCTGGCCATGGCAGGGGGCTTAGAACCTAGAAGCTAAGGTCCCTTCCAACCCAAGTCTTCATGATTCTATGTTCACTGCAATCTGGTTTTCCAACACTTCTGAAAAAGAGAAGGAATAACCATTTTTCATTCTTTGCATGGGGTTTGCGTGGCAAGGGTTGGGGGCGGGCAGGGCTACAGAGGTACCTTCTTTGAGAAGCTGCCAGAAACTTCCCTCGTGTCTGACAGAGCCAAAGCCAGTGGGCTCCAAAACAGGCCTGCAACTGGCCAAGGCCAAGCTCATTAGCAATGGTTAGTAACACCTCTGTGATAACATATTTAAGAAAGGGAAAAAAATTATTGGGCAGAAGCAATTATGGCCAGAGAAGAGTGGAGAATATGTGAGAAAAACAACTATGCAGGCACCAAGGTCAATGAGAAAGGTGGGCAATGAGCTGCTCCAGGCACTGGAGGTGAAATTCCCCTGAAGACCACGGTGAGGCAGACGGTTCCACTGCAGCACATGCAAGTCCATGGCAGAGCACAGATCCACTTGAAGGAGGACCCCACACCAGAGCTGGTGGATGCCCAAAGGAGGCTCTGACCCTGTGGGAAGCCCATGCTGGAGCAGGTCTTGAGAGGACCTGTGGACCCATGGAGNAGCAGGTCCTGAGAGGACCTGTGGACCCTATGCTGGAGCAGGTAGGACTTGTGACCCTGTGGGGAACCCATGCTGGAGCAGCCTATTCCTAAAGGACTGACCCTGTGGAAAGGGACCCATGGAGCAGTTCACAAAGAACTGCAGTCTGTGGGTTGGACTCACACTGGAGAACTTCATGGAGGACTGTCTCTCATGGGAGGGACCCCATGCTGAAGCAGGTCAAGGACTCCTCTCCCTGGGGAGGAAGCAGTGGCAAAAACAACCTGTGATGAAATGACTGTATCCCTGAACTGCTGGGGGGGAGGAGGTAGAGAATCAGGAATAAACTTCAGTCTGGGAAGAAGGGAGGAGTGGAGGGAAGGTGTTTTTAAGATTTGTTTTACTTGTCATTATCCTACTCTGATTTTGATTGGTAATAAATTCTACTAATTTCCCAAGTTGAGTCTGGTGAGTCAACCGGTGAGTGATCTCTCCCTGTCCTTCTCTCAACTCATGAAACTTCCCTTGTATTTTCTCTCTCCTGTCCAGTTGAGAAGAGGACTGATAGAGTGTCTTTGGAGGATTTCTGACATCCAGATAGGCCAAACCACATCGTTGAAAGCCAAGCAAAAAACTCCCCTATTACAGCTGTTCTTGAACAAAACTCTGTATTGAAGGAAAACAAGAAATTGAGCTGTTTCTTCTTCATGGAGCCAAAGAAAAGCTTTTCCCTGAGGAAAAGATGTTCCATCTCTCATTTATACCAGTTGGAGACAAGTCCTGGAAATTCCTCCTGATAGCTGATACGCAGTCCAGATTAAGAATAAATATTTGATCTTTTGGAGGCCTAATTGTAATGACTGACATAAGGGAGTGAAACACTTACTTCTGTGTACTATCACTTAACATGAAAGGATTACAAAATTTGGTATGACCAGAAATGACAAATCCCAATGCAACATGTTAGATAGCCTCCATAATTGTTCATAATAAATAGCAAATCTCAATTTGGCTAAGTACACCTGCCTGTAACAGGAATTACAAGAAAATATAAACTGGAATAAAGTATTTTACAACATAGAGGTGTCTGTGTCGGATGGTGAAATCAAGAAATATGTACAGTTACTTGATTCTCAAAGTTTTTCACCTATCCTTTTCAGCTAGAGAGTTTCTTAGAGACTGTCAAAAGCACAAAGCAAATTATTTAAGACGAAATTTTCTTAACCATAGCCCCATTCTGTCATTCTGTAGTATGACCATCTTTCCCCCCTTATAATCTGTAGATGATTAGAAAAGTGAATAATTTGAATTTTGGAGATGACTGGGCCACTGAAATATTTTAATTACACAAAGAGCTCCTAATGTACCTCTTATATGTAATTATATACCTATGTCTGTACCTATACAAAAATACACACTTTATACACAAAGAAGTGTACCATCTGACGTGTGCTTCTTTTAGCCTGCAAGATAAAGATTACTGACCATAGCTGAAAAGGTTACCTGGATCTGTGCTCTGTTTCCAGCTGTTATATTAGATATTGTCCAGCATGCTTCCTTTTTGATAGATTCTTTTGGGCTGCTTAGCAAGTGCAGTAAACTCTGCAGGGCTGAACAATTCAGAATTACCTGAACACAAAAAAAACCAAACAAACCACACCTTAGAAGAAAGTTAGGATAAAGACTCACAGGAACAAGAATACAACATCTTGAAAATTTAAAAAGCATACCCCACCAGATGATCCCAAAAAGTTTTAATAAAAACCCCAGACCACCAAACATGAACAAAACAAAAAAAAATAGCAAGAAGTAAGAAATAGATCTCTGCAGAAAAGCTAATAAGCAAAACTACAGAGTCATTCAGGTTAAGAGACTATGCCTTTATAATGATTTCGGTGTGACCTGAACACAAGAAGATACCTAGCCCCATTATGACCAAACAAAAATAAGATTATGGTATTTTCCTGTATTTTTGTATACTTGTAAGCTCCAACTACTTCTGTTTCCCACATCAGCTGACACTGTGGGGCAGACTGTTGCCCGTGTCATGTCCAGTGACAATCCTTATTTTAAAAATTACAAAAAAATTGTAAAAAACGCACAATTTTACAGAGCAGAAAAATTGCAGGACAACTTCCATTACCAAAAATCAAAATTTTACGTGTCCAAAGTACAAGAGAAAATGCTCCAGATGCTTCTCCAATCACATGCCCAGACACAGCTACATACCACCCAAAATCTCTCCAGACACTTGTTTTTGGTATACTGATTACAGATTGCCAACAGCATTCAGTGTGACAGGCCTCTGATGGCCCTGCCATGGCACATCACTCAGAATAAAGGTCACCCTAAGAGGCAGACACACTTTAAACAAACAAAAAGCACCCCACCCTTGAGCAGTAACACACAGCTGTCTGCAAGTCCCAGACATAGGTACCTAAGAATCACCAGCAGTTCAGGACTAAACAGAAAAACTGTGAAAACCACCACATGTTTTGAAGCAATTAGTGCCATCAATTCTCACTTTCAAACTTCAAAAGGAAGAGGAGGTGCTTATGAAGAGGTTATGACAACTTACAGAAAGATGAATTGCAGTACAACACAAGAGGAAGTGAATCCATACCTGGGTCTGGATGTCATCTCCTGTGACAATGTTCCCAACAGCTCGTAAGGCAGGAGATACAACTTTGTAGTCATTGTGCCTAGAATTGACAAAGGAAAATTTAAGTACTAACCAGCCTGAAGCATCTCCACCTTTACATTCTCAAGGAAGGAATATCCATCAGCCAGCGGAAAACTACCTTGGTAAATCTGACTTAAATCTTATTACCTGAATCAAAACATTCTGGTTTTAAACTAACAGTAAGCCTTCCTAGGATTTCTAAATATTTAGGCCTTTAGATATCATTCAGTAGCATGAAAATAAAATATTAGAAGAATACAAGTACTTCAGAGTTAAAGCATCCTGGGGAGGGGAAAAATAATCAGCTTTAAGTATAAAATATACTTAAGGCAGAGAATGAGACAGAAGAACACAGGAAGTTACCTGTGTGTTTAACCCATATAGCTATTTGATCACCGTCTGTCATCATATGCATTCCTCTATCATCACTGTTAAATCAGGTTTGGAATATGAAGGGTGGAGTAAGGAATTTTTTTCCCAAATGAAAATACTTCTTTATAAAAAGCTACTTACAGGCACTATGTTCTATTCATTCAGCCAGCATCACATTCGCTTTAATTTTAAAAGCCTTAATAGTCTTTATATTTACCTTGGTGAAAACCATTATTTCTTGTTCTTAGGCAATTCAGTGTTCCATGTCCTGACCTTAGACCTGAAGAAATGACTCTGAACAAGGCCAGTCTCTGTGACCCACCTCTCATAGCTACACTTTACCGACCAAAGTGTGCATATACTCTTCTACAATAAGGGTTTAGGAAATTATTTATATTTCAAGTTCCTGGTACTGTCAATTTAGGTAAATTTAACCATTTCTTACATTTTTATCTTTGATATCCTTCGGCAAATTTCTTGTTAGGTAATTATAGTGCAAACTTCAACAGCACAGGGAAAATTCCAGTACATATTATGGATTTTACAAAAATGTAGCTGTTAGGTGCTGGAAAAAAATGTCCTAAGAAATAGCAAAACTCATACAAGAAAAGTTCCATTGTTTCTGTTACTCATGACAAATAGAGAACACCGAACGGACAGGTAAAATTAAAACTAAAATCTTGCTCTTTGGAAAATCACAACATTTCAAGATCTATTTAACTAAACTTCCTGTTGTTATAACCTTAATTTTAGGGAAAAGAGTGGACAGTAAGCTTGCTCATAACCAGTTTCTTACATTAGCAGTTCCACAAGTCTCCTGCAGACTCCTGCATCAATCACAGCCTGGATTTTATCATTGGGGCCATCAGACAAATAGGACAAAGCCCAGCAGGCATCAGCTAATACATCTGTATCATTGACAAAGAGCAGCCAGGAAAGCACACTAAGACAAGGTGAAACCTGTAAGATATTAAGAGGAGATACATACACTGTACAACTCAAAGATTCTTGCCAGAAGATCTATTATGTCACCTTATTTTGTATGTGTCATTATAGGACTAGGCATTGGCACATTAAGGTTCAATACTTGGAAAATTTCAGACCTAGGTAGCACTTCTGTGCAAGGCTACACAAGCACAGAGCAGTATGTCCACAGAAAAGTACTATGACAATTCTTCAGCCTTTGCAGTACAACATCTGGCAACTTAAACTCATACTTGTCTGCTAAGATGTGCCACACATAGCACTACAGCAGCCAAGATGTACAGTGCTGTTCTGCTATGGGATGGTCATCTCCAGTACAAGTACAGCAACAAAAAGTTAGGAGGCAGTCATATTAAAACAGTGGTTGTGAATGTCTGCCCAAAAACTTAATCTGTAAGAAGTTCATGAAATATTTCAGAATTTCTCTGAACCATTCTTTCTATTTAGTTTAACTTTCACCACCCTCACTTCTTATTTGCTATCACCACTTTAGAATACATTTCCCTTCAACCACCTCTTACCTTGGCAAAATCAGGAGGAGGATTTTTCCCTCTGCAGAGGTTTGATAGAGCCCATACAGCATTTCGGGTCATAGTGAGACGGTTCTGTTTTGAAAGCAGTCTAAAACAAAATAACAAAATATTCCAATCCTTGTCCTTTAAAAATCAAAACCAGGCAACCCTGTAGGGCCAACTGCATGAACCATTAAAACAAACCCATTTTAACATAGACCAGGGCAAAATATTTTAAGACTTTTTTCCTACAAAACTACATCCTGAAGAAAATCATCCTTGATAACTGGATACTAACACACATGCGAGATACAGGAATGCGGTATCCCAAAAAGTAAAATAACCACGACACTAAAAGCATGCTCAATTAATTGCTTAGAAACTGATGTGACAGACTAACAGTCAAAAGGTGCAGGAATTGTGACAAAATTACTCAAAGGAGGAGCACGTGCAAGTAGTTTTGGAGAGTATTCTCTTAGCCAAACCGTATTTTTATGTCAGCCTCAGATTTCAGCCCCACTTTGGCATGGAGAATGCAGAAAGGCAAGACCTAGTTTTCCCACATATGTAACAATACAGTTTCTTTTTCTCATAGCCATCCCACAGTGTACCACAAAGTCTTTATGAAAGCTCTGGAGAATTCTCCTGCTGTAAACAGAATCTGCAAAAGACAGAGACTGAGTAATCGTAATTTGGACGTGACAACACAAGATGGTGTCACTGTTTCAGCAATAATATGGTCCTTAAGCAGAGAACCATCAAGATAATTAGCAGACTGGAGAAATGGCACGCAATGGGATTTGTTCAGCCTTAGAAACAGATTGTGTAAGAGGAGATATAACTTCTGCTGGCAACAGTTTAACAGGTGGATACAGAAAACAGGGAGCCAGATCCTCTCACAGTTGCATAGTGATAGGAAAAGAGGCAACCATCACAAAGTAAAACAGAAAATTCTGATTAGGTATCAGAACACTGTTTCACCATGTCATGACCAAATAGTGCAACAGGTTGCCATAGGTAGTTACGGAATCTACTTTTGATGTTCCAATTTTGACTGGTTAAGTAGTTGAGCAACCTAATCTGATCTCACCTGCTATGAAGAAAGCCTTTGAGTAGATGACCTCCAGAGGTGCCTTTCAACTTATTCTGTGACTCTAAAATAACCCCAGGCATCCACCCACACTATAGTACAAAATAGTTCCAGCTTAGCTGCTTCTAAAACATAGTTCCATTTTATCTTCACTACAAAAGTAGTTCAGGACTCCCTACTAAAAAGTCTGATTAGTCCACAATTAAAAAAAAAAAAAAAACCAACAAAAATCATTGTTCTTCAAGGCAAAAACCAAATTTCAGTCCTATCAGACAGTCAAGCAAAATTCTGGAAAACATATTAAAACAGACTTACTGCAATAAAGGGGGCAGGATATTACAGTCCAAAACATAGTCTCTGCACATAGTGCTGTCTCCAGCAATGTTGCCAAGAGCCCACACTGCCTGTAATGAAAAACAGAATAGTAATGGCTTTTATTCTAAAAATTCCACCAGTATAATATATGTATCAGAGCTGCGAGATACTCTGTTTTAACTGTTAGATCCTGGACAACATACGGAAGGGGAATGCATTCTGGTTGAGTATTAAATGTATATACTCAAGCTCATTGTATGTTTCAGGAATATTTATACAGACCTAAGAGGAATACGTAACAGCCAACATGTGCCTCCAAAGACTGTGTAGGCAGACATAACTTTGATCTATCTACAATATAAGAGATGAGCTCATCTCCTCAGGCTTAGTAAGATTCTAATTCTACACTCCTCCTTGTTCAGAACTAATTTAAATCCAGATGTTCATAGCACAGGTCAAGCAATTCTGTATCTATCCCAAAGTGTTTATGTGGAACAGCCCATATTAGTATTTCCTAAGAAGCCATAAAAGCATGCATTGCTTACACAGTCATATTAAGAATGATGACAACTAAGACAAAAATGAGAATCTATATGCAAGATAAACCAATTTTCAGAATCAAAGAGTTGAGATGGGTATTGACACATTCTTTAAGATAAAACTATACAAGATAGAACTAGTGTTGTTGATTAAGTCATATGCATGGCAGATTGCATGGGCAGATACTTCCTCCCTTGGGCATCAGTACTACTGTAACACTTCATTTTGAGAAGATCAAAAATATCAGATTCAAGCCACGTGAAATCCTCCCTCTGTAATATGATGAGAATGAAAGATTTAATAGTTTTTTGATTTATACATTTGGGCCAAGTGGTGTTTTTCATATCACTGTCCACTAGTATGAGAGATATACCTAAAAAAATTACAAGTCATCTATGTGAAATATAAAAGCGATTTTATGAATCCCATGCAAATTGCAGACAATATTTTGTCACACAAGAAAGCTAAATTCACATTTGCTATTTATTTCAAGTTAGCAGAAGGCTAAGTCACATCAAATAGATACATGCATCTGCTTATTTGGCTTTTGGCTTTATAGATACATGTATCTATACAACCACTGGAAATGCCAATTCTTCATAGAGAGGACAAAAGGAATCCTATTTATCATGGACAGCAGCTGAACGTCCTCCCCAGATTTCTCTTCAGTTGAAGGCTATGTATTTAGTTGTAGTAAAATGTGTTACACTGCATAACTTTCTCCAACCCAACATAGGCAAGTTCCTCACACAAAATAAACATGTTTCTCCCTATCCCTATACCTATTTGAAATAAACTGCTCCTCTAAAAACAGTGACAGAATAAGTCAAATTTTTTACCTAAAAGAAATTCTTGGATAACCCAAAATAAACTTATTTATTTACTTTCAAGGTGATATCAATTGATTTATTGCATTAGATTTATCCTGCAACATGTTTTTACAAAGCAGCAAAAAGATGCTACTTTGAAAAACAGTCTCCAACCACTCTGGAGGCCCAAATCCACTAGCAAACTCTACAAAAATAATACAGCTAAAACCAGACATATATACAAAATGTAGATACAGATGTCAGCTTGCTATATACAAAATAAAAAGGCTCCTCCTCTGTACCAGTACTACTAGCAATACCATAGAATCAGAGGTTGTTAAGCTGCAAGTTGTTAAGAGACTAGGAGACTGTTCTGGGGAAGGATTAGTTTGTTTTGTTTCCTACTGTTCTCCAGGCTTCTGCTGTCAGCCACGGTCAGAGGCAGGGCACGAGACTATACGGACCTTTGCTGTGAAACAGCACAGCCGTTATTACTATGCAACGTTCCCCCCAAACTGATCTTTGTCATGAATACTTATTTTTCATTCCAGTTATTATTCATTCACAACTGTTGTGACAACAGTTTATCTGAAAAGTATAACCTCGGGTCTGGCAGCCTCATGGACTTAAGATGCACAGGATAGCCACCAGAAAAATTTAGCTTACGAGACAGAACAAATGCCACCTCCCGCCAAAGGTCACTCACGTTAGAACCGTACGGAACCACACTTGTTGATCACCACAATGTTTGTATTACTGCAGCAATGAGAAGCCTAAAATTACAGATGGTTCTAAAAAAACTTGTGGATCTTCTAAAAACATTTAGGAGTGAAGAAAGCCAGAATTCGCAATAATTTCCTTCCATTGAGCATGTGAGTAACAATGTGTGAAAACACAGTCTCCTTGCTTGGACACCCTTACACACGCTGAAACAAGGAAGACATATTTCACTTGTCTGTGGTCTTCTGTTTCTGCCATTATAGCAATATCTATTTTTAGGGTTGACAACAGTGATAATCACTTAATCCAAGAATCCATTCTGACCCCGAATAACAGACTGGCTTTGCAACAGCAAGTCTCATATCAAGAAGTCTGATCAGAGAAATCAAATAGCATCTCTACTGCTTTACCACTCCTGACTTTTTTATGGTAATAAAAATCTTGGCCAAGTAGTCTGATATCACAGGACCTGGTAAGAGAGGATTGTTGCAAGAAATCCTTGTAATGCTAATGAGTGATAGGACACCAAGATGCAAATAAACTTTTGAAAAATATGCCAGGTTTCATTCAACAAGGAACATCTCCTTCCTTAAGGAATTACTCCAGCTCTTGAAGTAAGTGATGAACCTGAGTCAACTACATTTAAACCCTCCTCAACAGACACTGCCATAAATAAAAAGTTCTGTCATGGTTCCCACAGACAACACATGAACAATGCAAGTTTCTTCAGGGTTTGTTTGTCTGCATAATGTTCAGTGATTTCCATTTCTTACTTTGTGCACTTCTCAAGATGCAAATGCTTGCCGTAACATTTCGGCTTCATTCTACACATCCCAAATATTTTTATCTTCTTTCCTGGATAATTGCAGAGGTAAAAGGATATTTAATTCCATTCAATTTCAGAGCTTATTAAATTAAAAAAAAAATATTTGATTTTAAAAAAATTTCCATTTCAGTACTTTCCAACATCTACATCCAGACCTGAGGATGACAAGAACCTTATTTCATCATGTCTTTGGATATTTAAACCAAGCCCTAAACCAACCACCAATGGTGCATAGAATCTGTGCCTCTCAGTGGTGAAGAAATACTACAGAATACGACTCAACACCTTCTCTACATTTGGCTGCTGACTTGGGAAATAGATCTAATGCTGGGATGAAGATGGTGAAGACTGGCTTGCTTATAAGCTAGCAAGTGGACGCCAAGGAAGGATATCAGAAGACCATATTCCTAAGAGATGACTTCTTCTATGCCCTAGCACAGAAAATACCTTTCTTTCAGTGTCTGGGTGGTCATAGCTCCTTATTTCTCTCATCTCATCCACCAAACAGATAAAGTAGCTCATACTCATGCCTTGGCCGGTTTTCCCAATTTTGATTACCAAGACCTAGTTAGTAGGACTACTGATGTAAAAGCCAAACAGCACTCGGACACCAGACTAGGGTCACCTCTGCCAAGCAAACAATGGTCACCAAAAGGATTAGCAATACAACTAGAAATTGAAAAATACTGAGGGAAAAACATGTTGGTTGCTTCTGCTGAAAACGCAGACTTTTCCAAAGGAGAACAGGGCAGCTGGGGATGCTCGTGCCACTGGCTGTCCAGCAGAGCACGATGACCATATCTGTCACTGTGAGACAATCTCAAACATCTTTGACAGGGAGCACAATGCATTGCATTGTTTTCAAAGGGAATTCAACGTTCATCAAGGGAACCCAAGTTGACATCTCTGTTTTAAGTACTGCAGCAAGGAAAGTCAGGAAAGAACTGCAGCTAAGATACTGCTGAAGCCAGACCAAACCTTAAGCATGTCTAAAGGCTTTGATGGAGTCCTTCAAGATAAACAATTTCAGGTGGGCATATCAAAATCTCTAGATGGTTTTTGGAAGAAAAAAATTGTGTTAAGTGAAAAGTGAAAGAAGGCTAGGACATATACCACTGACTAAATCTAAAAACCAGTACACCAAAAACAGAAATGGGGAGAGGTGGGAAGATGTAGACAAAGAGTTTTAATAAATAATAAAGATTCTGTGATAAATTCAATTTCTCTGATGAGAAAATGGCAACAAATGGTTTGACCACTGATCACAGAGAAAGAGTGACATACAATCCAAGAAAGACTGATAGACAATGCAAGCAATGAAAGAGTTCAAGGATGGTAGGGTAATTAAAGTCAGCCTGCACAGCTCAGTGGGAAACAGATCTTGTAAAAAGACATAAGTTATCATTTCATTACATATACGTTGTTTATTAAACATAAAGATTCCCTCATAGGCTACTATAAAACCACTGATTTGGCATCTTCACCAGACTCAGAAACTAGCATACACACAGGAAAAAGTGTCACACATTAGATTAAAACTGCCTTCCGAGAAACACATATTGGAAAATCATGATCAGAAGATAAGGTAAACCAGTATGCTCCTGAGCCACTGCTAAGGGAAGTTTCAAATAAAAGACAAAACTGATGTGTAAATCTTTAAGACTGACTTACTCTAAGACAAAAAACAATGCATAATGACTAGCCAGTAAGTAAAATAAAAATATTCTAAATAGTTTTGCTTATGCTATATTACATATTCAAAATTATATTACCACTAATACTTCCTTCTACAGAACTACTATCCCATTTAGAACAAATAATTACTTACTAAAAACAGCCTTCAATATTTCTGCTTCTCTTCATCCTTTACTATATGATTGTATGGTTACCTTCTGGCCCATCTGCCCTAAACATGTAGTTACATTTTTGGTATTTTCCTGCATTTTTGTAATTTGTTGTAACTGTAGCAAGACTTGCTTGAAAATAACAATCTTCACAGTACTACTGTGAGACAAGATCAGGATGATCATTTTACACGACAGAAAATTATGGCCAAATATCTTCCAGTTTCAGAAATCTACCCTGAGAAGGCCAGGCCTAACTACAGAAGTTTCTGCTGGGTTGTCCTCAACTACAAAATGAAGTGGAAATATTTCACATTGAGCATTCAAAAAGCAGAGAATTAGTATCCACTTACTTAAAACCGATAGAAGTAAATCACCCGGCATCAGACGCTAAGCAGTAAAAACATTTTTCTCACAAACCTAAAATCATCTTAATTGTAAGAATTTCTTCCCTATTCTCCTTCATGCACTACAATGTGTTCCAACTTTAACAAACAGGGTCACAGTGTGACAAATAAAAGCCTCCTTTACTACCCACTCATCTGTTACCAGGGCAACAATCTGTGCATATACTGAATGAGACAAGAGTCATCTGGAACAACACTGTGCAATTGTGTACTAATGCTATCCTGTAATACAGAATACAAGAGCTAACTTTTCAGGGATTAATGCTTTTAATTTTGGGTTTGGATGTTGCGGTGAAGTGTTTGGGGTTTTTTTAAGCTGCTGGAAAAGAAAAAAAAAAAAGCAGAATTTCTTTTATGTTGGCCTGTATTAAACCTCAAGTCAGGGTTTGGGCAGGGCTGCAACCTCTAGAGCTGCAGCACAGAAACCCGCTATGAAAAGGTGTAGGTAACACTTTGCAGTGGTACACTTGCTTTCTTTAGCACAGCTTACTACAGATCAGTTTGTAACTGGTATTTAGAGATTACTGGTAATAGAGAGATTGTGGCTTTTGCAACACCTGAACTGCATAGAAGAATATTTTTTGGTAATTACAACCAACCCACTCTGCCTGCCTGCAATGTGAACTTTAACATGTCAGCAGTTTATCATGAGGCAAAGGGGGAAGGAGACAGATAAACTACTTAACGTCCCTAAGCTCTTCTGTTAAGTCACCCATCTTAAGATTGAAGATTGCACAACTTAATCTAAACAAGTTTGCTCTTCCCACCTGCTCTCTGATCATCAGCAGGGATGATAACAACAACCTAATAAACAAAACAAGTTAGGTCTTGCACAGAAGATCGATCACTAGGAAAAATAAAAAGTCATCCTTACTATACTCAAAGCATCAATGACTCTGCAGGAACAGGACTCTAAAAATGATGGCTGAATTTGGAACGCAATGCCACCAAGTTCAACCCCCAAAAACAAACTCTAAAAGGCATGATTTAGCTAAGACTGGATGAATTTTCACATGGGCAGAACACAGTATTTATCTGCCATTTTGGCAAGCTCCCTATCACATTTCTAATTTCTACAACAGCAGCAGACTCATTTCCTCAAAGCTAAAAAAAAATGGACACAAAAATACCCCTTATTTTCTTTAGTATTTTCTTAAACACCTGAATTCAATCTCTCTGAAAAAAGCCATTTCAAAAGTAATTCAGTCTGAGACAGAACATTGAAAATGAAAAGTTGCAAAGTGGAAGAACTTGAAAGCTATAAGCAACTGAAAAAAAAATTCTGTCTTGTGGAAAATGTTAGGCAACCCTAAGTACAGGTGGTACATTCTGAGCCAGCTACAAGAAAGAAAGGCAAGTTACACAAAGCAATCCAATGTTTATGAGTCGGGACTCCTCCAATCATGCATCTCAATGCAGCCAAATGCAAGGTCAGACATCCAGGAACAGAGAATAGAGGTCACACTTACAGGATGGAGAACTGAACCCTGGAAGTCAGTGACTCTGAAAAGAACAACGGATCATACAGGATAATCAGCTTAACCTGAGCTCGCAGCCAGCTTCTTGGCAAAGAGTCCACAAAGACATCTTGGGTATTTACACACCAAAGTATCAGGTAGAAAAGAAAATGAGGTACTATCCCTGCAAACAGCATTATTGAAAGAGTGCTATGGAAATATTCAGTGCTTGCCGTTTCACCAGCACAAAAAGATATTGAAACAAAGCAACATTGAGAAAAGGGTCACCAAAATACAAACCAAACTCCGCAGAAAGACTCTAATAATGAGAATTCAGCACTTAATTTCATTTGCTCAAGTAAAGCTTAAGCAATGGCCTGCAAGTAGTTTTAGGAAAAAACACAGAACTAACCAAGTAGAGAATGAAACAAAAGCAAATACCTGGATCCAAAGCTAGTCAAATTTGTACAGTAAAAAGTACTTACTTTCAACCTGGGATTAACATTGCCTGAAACTAAATTTGTTAACATCATTAATGTTTCATCACCCTAAGTCTTCAAAGAGAGATTATATATCTGAAATACATCCTTGTTCAAACACAAGTTGTGGACCTAACGTAGAAACTACTGAAACAAATGTTTGGTCTGTGCTTTACACAGATCCCTGCGGGCTTTAAAGAATATTCATCTATGCTGTAATGAGCGTAGAGAACAAACTATAATTTTCTTTGTAGAGAACAAACTATAATTTCCACTCACGCTTTATCTTTAGGAGAAACACGCATGAACTTTCCTTCTTTAAAGCAATTATTCAAACAAGGCTTCCTGAGTTCCTCAACACACAGAAAAATACTAACCCATTAGAAATGAAAATGCATTACCTCATTGGCTGTGGTTAAATATATCATTTCCAGAAAGAGAAAAAACACAATACTTGCTTAGATATCCTAACACATACTAAGCAGAAAGGAACTGTTGTGCAAAACTGCCAAATATTACATTTTCTCTAAAAGCTTTCTTACAGGATAGCTTTGCTCCTTTCTGGGAAAGGAAAAAAAAAAAGAAAAAAAAGCGAAAAAGATAAACACAAAACAAACACCCAAACAAACAAAACAAACAAAAAAAATCAAACACAAAAGCCTCCAACTTCACAAACCAACACACAAACACAAAATTCACCACTGTTCTCCATCTTTACCTGTTCCTGTACATCTTCAAACTCTGAACTAAGCAGCTCTATGAAGATGGGGACAGCTCCTGCTTGGATCACTATTCGAGTCTGAAGGGAATTTCCCGAGGCAATATTTGTCAGCACCCATGCAGCTTCAAACTGGAAAACAAAATACAAAAGACAGTTTAAAAGGAACTTCCTGTGCTACAACAAACACGAAGCCTAAATGCCAGTGAAAAACAGAAAGAAACGACATAGGAAAAATGCAATATATTACTAATCAACAGACAATTTGCAAAGTAAGAATGAGAATCGTAGTGTTAAGAGTTATTGTTATCACTTGAAATAAAAATTTACAGAAGTTCCTTTGAGAACATCAGGTTTGCTGTGGCTTTTCAAATATTTTCTGTGGCTATGCATTTATGTTACCTTTGCCTTTCCTTACTGGCCAAGAACCTATACACAAAAAAATGTGCTTTCCCACACAACATGATACCTGCATTCATTGAATCACCAATGACATTCCCAAAGATGCAAGAAAAGACATTGTTTGAAAAAACTCGATTGGTATGAAGCAAATTAAAGAATTAAAAGAGATTGAAAAAAAAGATTTCTAAAAAAACTCTAAATACTTGTCTCCAACTACGGTGATCAGTATTGCTGTCAAGCGTTGCTAGTGTATGATTGTTTTTTTCAAGATCTGAAGCAAAACTGAGATCCAGAATTAACAATTTGAATATTTTAATTGGTTTTGCAATTTATTTTTATTTTAATCTCAACTTGCAACAGCATTAACTTTTTAAGCTGAAATGCAAATTTTAACACTACCTGACACAGGCCTCACAAAATAGAGAGTCTAGAAATCCAGATTTTGGCAGATAACTACATGCTTTTGGTTCAAAACTTATTACACTACACTAGCAAATTTAAATCTTATTAGCTACATTCAGAATCTACAGAACGAAAAGACTGCAAAGAGTTGAACAAAAAGGTAAAAATCAACAAACAATGGAAATTAAAAGTTGTAAGCTATAAATGACCAATTTTGACATTCTAACTGATGCTGATTCAGCAGTATTCCAGTGAAAATACTGTTATGCCTTCCAAAACTAGCTATCTCTGAAGTGCAGCGAGGAATTATATTTAGGGTTTCATCTCCTGCTAAAGAGATGCACCAAATTCTGAAACAGGCCTGAAAAAAATAACTCACAAATTAAGCCTAGACTTGTAAGGCTTTTCATTTTTAAGTGTAATTAAAGACTTGATTTTGAAAATACAATTAATCACACTCTCCTGATCAGCTAAAGAAGAAATTATCTTCTAGTAAGATGTGATCAGAATAAACAATTCCAAAATACATGGCTGTAATATACACAAAAAATGGGTTGCAAAGTAAAGCAGAAACACACAATGTCAAAACAGCAAGACCCATCATTAATGAACTAGAAGCAGAACACTCAGGCCAAAGCTTAAGCCCAGCATAAAAAGTACTTTCTTCTGTGTAATTTCACTTTCCCTGAAGCGAGTATCCAGTGTTTCGAGATAGTGTAACACAACTATTAGTCATCTTTCAACCGCAGAGGTTTCTTACTCATATTTAACTTGCCCTTGTTCTACAGCTTGAAGTATTCGCAACCTGGAGATTCACACTGTCTCCAGTGTAAGTCACACAAAGGTTAGTGAGTGACAGTTCCTCCCTCTCCTCTGTGGACACCCAACACTCCAGGATGTATAAACTTCATCACAAAAAGACTTTGCACATGAGTCAAATGTATTTGTCCATGTATTGTCTAAGTGACCACAGAGAGGAGGGGAGCTTTTTCAAGCCCTGATTTCACTTTGAGTGAAAACAGGACAGCGAAATCTCTAATAAGTTAGGCCTTCCTACCACTGACATTAGAAGCCTAGTTTTTACAGGATATTCCATTGACAACAGAGAAGAAAAATGGAGCATAAATTCCCATAAACATCCAAGTTCACAAACATGGAAGTTTCCATATTCTAGCAGAATGAGTTGAAAATCCTTTCCTTCTACAGCTAGGCTACAGTCAGGAATGCCTAGAAGGCCAAGCCCAAAGAATACTTTTAGAAACACTGACAAAGTAAAATCAAATATTAAAAAGTGAGGTCAAGAGGAACTTCCTAACTTATCACAGCAAAAATTCTACATGCAGACCCTGAACTGCCAAGCAGGCAGAGAGATTAGGCAAGATGAAGGAAAATTACCCAGGTAGAATGGAATATCAAGAGCAACATATTATATTTTCACTACTTTCTTACAAATCCTTCAGGACAAGCTTGCAAGTTTCCACTTTGACTAAATTTTCCTATTTCCATGTAAAAATCAACATATGTTACACCATTAAGGCCACAAGAATTCCTTCTGTTTATCTGCCTAAAAAAAGGCATTCCATTTTTTTTACGTTAGATAGCTTACAAATTCTCCACTGGAGTTGCAAACGAGCCAGCTTAGATCTGATACATACTCTTAGTTACCGTCCACAGACTCCTCAAAGGTAGCTAACAGACCTCTGGAATTCTGTGGATATTAATTCGAAAGGTAATACCCATAAAAGATTTCTATAATGTCTAAGAAAACTACCAATTTCCTGCATATCTCCACAAAATTTGCATTTCACACGATATTAACAAACCTGTTGCCTTACAGACTTAGAAAGAGCTCTTGATTCTAACCTATATGTTGTATTTAATAGTAACATGTTACCATATTTTTTCCTTTTGCTAGATGATTCGTTTTCCTTCACTTTCTACTAGTCCAGAATAATTGATCAGAAAAAAGCACAGCTGGAAATGAGACAAATGTCCAAGAAAACTAGCCACTATTGTAGCAGATGCAATTCAGTTTTACAAACCACAGTAAGCTTCAAAATGTCCATGTTTATCATTACAGATGGTAATTCTAGATTTTTGATTAATTAAAAAAAAGTTTAAGTCATAATTCAAAATATTTAAAACTGCCTTCAATTAATATAAAAAAGACAAACATTAAAGTTTAGCTTAATAGCTTTTCAGCTGTTGGGTTCCAAATTTCAAGCTCTGTTTTTGTTAGTGTGTGCAGACCCAATCCTATCCATCACTCAATGCATCTCAGACCTCTCTCTCTCCTGTCCTGTCCCCAGAGGTCTTGCTAGAAACCCTGAAGGTAAAACAGCATTTTTAACATAGTGAAGAAAGAGGGGAAGTATAGCTAAACAATTTTTTTTCTAATTTGCATCACCAAATGCCTTCCTAATCTAGGAAGACATATATTTGTATACCTGTAATGTACAGTTTTCTTTTCGTTTGAGGAACTCCACAAACCTGGCCACCACTCCTTGTGTGCTTATGACTTCATCTATTGGGGGATTTGGTTCTGTTTAAAATAAAAAGTAAAGTTAGATACATTCATTTCTTTGTAGGGAAATTCTCAAATTACTGCATCATAATGATATCCAGTAAAATACACTCTCTTTCCTGAGAGTGTGTTCTTTTTCTACAGCAATTCACTAAAAGGCAATGGATTGCTACCCATCAACACAAGAGAATTCCAGTCTGAATTTTGAGGTAATGAGGTAACATGATTCAAAACAATAACACACTCAGTAATTTAGGCAGACCAACTTCACTGCAGCAGTTCTGTGCAGTCTGGCCTGCACGCATGCAGAGAAACTTCAGTATATCAGCATATTTGAGCCACAAAGACACTGCCTACAACATTTAAACTTCCATTCAAGAGGAGACATTACATCTGCAACACTTAGTACAGATTTCAAAATAAGAAATGACTATGACATACATTAGCTAACATTTTGTAAAGCGGAGCTTGACCCAGAAATATCAGTGAAACTCAATCTTTATTGCTGTCAAAGTAAAAATACGTAGAAGTCTCCCTGCTACATTTTTCTCCAAGTAATTCCCTCACCTTTAGAAAGGAGCTTTCGGAACTTCTGGGTGGCTGAAAGCTGCTGTTCTGGACTATTGGAGAAAATCATCTCAATCATATCAGAGGTGATGACTGCACTCTAGGGTTCACATCAGGAAACAGAATGACAGTGATAAGAGAGCAAAGGGGGGGAAAAAAATCTGGGATTAGTAGTAAACAGGTTACATTTGCTAAACCAGTATCAAGTTAATCTCCTATTGGGTAAAAACCTAGGTAAGGTCATTATAGACAACAAAGGAATCATCATACACACACATCTACATAAGTAGCATAATTTCAAGTGCAACTTCTCCTTACTGGAAGCCAAAATCCAAACTTTACTCAAGATACAGCAAGAAAATTACTCTGCAGAACCTTTCACTGGTATTCTTTCCCCTCCTCTAAAATAAACTTAAAACTGTCAGCTTCAACAAAAGGTAAGTTTAAATTGGAATAGCAATTACTCTTATGCAAGAGCACCACTTGGATTGTGCTATTGTTTAGACTTCCGTAACATGTACATTTTGACTTATTCTCTTACACCAAAATGTACAGAACTGTCATTTCTAGAAGAGCTGCCAAACCTAATGCTTGTCATCAAGTAAAAGTATTAAATTTTCCGTAATATTAATGGTTTCAAATGCTATGGCTAATCAAATCTGCAACCCTTCTTATGCCAAGTAAAATCTACCATTCTGTTTACGACACATGTATACCTACACAAAGAAGCATAAGAAAAGTCAGATTTTTTTCTCCCACTTCTAATCTAAATCCTCAGACCCACCAGATCCCAACATTTAGACACAAAGACAGATGACGGTGCTGAAAATACTTAAGCTTGGTCTGTAACAGCTAACAGCTCCAACTGTTAAGAGTCTGAAATTAATGATATTTAACACAGCAAACTATATAATGACAATATCTCAATAAAGCAGAATCCTTTCCTTACTATCTGTATAAGCTTCCACACAAATCATTAATGGCATTTAGGACTTGTCTGATATTTGAGGACTATCTTGAAGAGTAAAATTATATATTCTATTAGTCAACTTCCACATTGTTTATAAACATTTTTCTGTTTCTCATTAATTTTCAAGGCTCACATAATCACCAAGAGAATACAAATCCCAGCCTGATCTCTATGGAAGTATCACTTGCACAGTCTCAGTATAGACAGTGTGAAGATCAGGGGTCAGACTTTTAAATGAGGACTGTTCTTTCCTCAGACCTCTCTGTTATAGCCTGAAACCCTTATTATTATTCTTTTCAGGGAGAGGACAGTGGTAAAGAAACAGGGAGAAAGCAAAAAAGCCTAATTTCCACTAAAAGCTTTTCCAGCTTGGAAAGGTTTATAGCCTCACGCAGCCAGATAAACCAGGTCTAGCTGTATTTCCAACACCTTGGCTAAAAGTGGTACCCCTTGAACATCTGCTAAGAAAGATTTCCACTGAGCCCCTTTTAAATTTCATTAACTGCAATAACACACTGCCTGATTTGTATGTTCATGTTTCAAACATTATAAATTTCAGATTAAAAAACCCCCAACAACTCTGGGCGACAGTTGATAAAATCACCATCAGAACAAGCCAGTAATCAGCCTGCCAGGACAGTGACATTTTATTTCATTTTCTTGAGCACATATTCTCTGAAAACCACTCACTCTATCTGTAACATTCTTCTCTCACGTAATCTGTTTCAGGGTAGTTCACTGAGACAGGTGTTTCAGAGTTGTCCATAAGCTCTTTGAATGCATTTTCCACATTCTTCTGGAATTCCATTCCCCCAAGTCGCTGCACAACAGACCTGCCCAGTTTCAATAAAGACCGTATTCCTTTCTTATCACTTACAGAAGTCATCTCCATGTTGTTCATCTGAGCCTCATGGAAGCCACCATCTGACATCACTTCCTCTTCCGCTTCTTCCTCAGCCGTTGCAACATTTCGGCGTTTAAACAACTAATGAGAAAAAGTATTTAATATACATTATCTAGCAAACGTATACAGAGCATGTCATGTGAGGCTGCAATAAAAATGACATATGCTATTACCTGAAAGAAGCTGGCTTACAGGACTTCACCTGACAGTACATGAAGAAAGTTTAGCCATGGAGTAAATGAAAACAGAAATGTGCTAAAAGATTGGCTCCTAATATTTCTGTAAAACTTTCACTAATGTTCCCTTCTCTTCTTTACCATCCACCTCCATCTACAAGCTATCTCTAGCTTCCAGACAATTGCTTTTTTGCAGAGGATGCTGGGGCTCAAAGACCTGATGAATTGCTGTGTGTTACAAATCTTCACAGAACACCTGCAGAGGTTCTGATAAGTGAGTTACAATGGCAAAGAGGGCTT
Organism: Sclerurus mexicanus; assembly: GCA_013396755.1. NCBI lineage: Eukaryota > Metazoa > Chordata > Aves > Passeriformes > Furnariidae > Sclerurus > Sclerurus mexicanus. Next base: position 13,171 of record VWZF01006870.1, on the reverse strand, counting down.
TGGAGGATGACCATACATAGGATCGGCTTTGAGGGTGCTGCTTTGCCTGTTGAGTTCAGGAAGCAAGACTCCAGCATTGAGCCATGTCAGATTTGCACCACTGCAGGCAAGGCAGAGCCCTAACACAGACTTATTGTTAGTCTTTTCTCCAGAAAAGACAGGGAGGACACAGTATGCAAAACTGGTAGGTCTATAGCAACTCTAGGTCAGTAACAGGCTGAATTCTTACTGAATGCTTTTCCTACTAAGCCACTGTATGATGTGCCCACGCAAGCTCAACAAACATGCTAAATACAATCTTAAACCAGAATTTACACATTGACAATTTATAAGGAAATTCAGGGGCCTGAGGTTGTTTTTGTGATGTTGTTCAGCTGAAAAACGAAATAAAAAAACCCACCAAACAAAAAAATTGACACTTCAAGAAAACAACCTATGAAGAATCAGGTGAATGAGCTATATCTTTCCCCAAGAACATCATTACTGCAGCTCCTAAGGATTTGGTCATACCTTCTCCTCATTCTAGCTGCAATGTTTCCTTCCATTTCATCTCAGCTCACCACTCCTTGAACAGAGATTAGAGCCACCAACTCATAGGAAATAAAGAAAGAACAAATGAGGAGTTCTTCAGTCAGACAGTTTTGTTGTATCTCTAAGCTGCTCTGGCCAACGTCACAGTTGAATGAATGAGGAGCAGTCACTCTAAATCTCCCAGAGCCTGCAGAAGAGGCAGTAAAGTCTGCAAGCAACGCTGATTTCAGACACACTGTGTAAGAATTTGGAGAGCAGGAACAATTAAGGGGCTTGGGAGAAGTAGAAGGCAGAGACAACACACGACAAGACTGTTTAAGGACTGGTCACAGTCACAGCAACTGTTGTGCATTACCTGTTCCTCTCTCTTTTGCTTCCGCAGCTGAAGACCCTCTTCCTCCCGCCTGCGACGCATCTCATCAGGGTTCAGAGATTTGTTCTTGTAGCTCTTCAGTCGGAAATTCTCCTTTCCTGAGGTCGTCATGATTCCTTCACAGTACAATTGAGAAGACAGAATTACTCCACAACACATCACTCACATCACTTTATATTCTATCTCCCCTCCTTAAACTCTATAGCCACGAATTTCCAGCCACTATCCCCCTATCACCTAACCTCCAACAATTTAGAAGGTGTAAAGCAAAACTTCACAGAATTGTCACTTTGGTGTGCCAGTTCTTCACATTAATCCAACAAACTTTTATTTTATTCTCTGAAGCTGCAGAGAATAAGTGAAATCTTTTTTTAAGAAAGAACTGAGATCTATAAGGCAAACTATATAGCCTGGGCTAAAAAGAAAATTGCAGTAATAAATTTTAGTATTTCTCCACACAGAGAATTAGCCAAACTAATTACATACCCCTGTCTTCACACAGAAGTAAAGGTCTTAGCTGCTCTTTAGCTTAATTTACTTTGCAAGTCAGTACAGGGGCGCTTTTTTGGCACTCCAAACACACACTTTAAGTAAATTTAACAAAACTCTGTTGAAGAAACCCTATGTTCTTTCCATCCAGACAAGGCCTACAAGGAAATTGAAATGAAAAGAAAAAATTTAGGCAAGGATGGTTTAACCATTGTGAAAATGCTCAGTTCTGCAAAGAAAGCAGAGCTATTGTTCCCCTCCTCCCCACCCCCAGTCTCTAATCCTGCCACTGTTTATGTAGAGGGGCCTTTTTTCAGTCTGTGTTTTCCAAGTACCATCTGTCTTATGTAACTCAGTGGATCAGCATTTGTAACTACCCATGATGATTTTCACATGTACAACATCACACTTTGGAGTTACTTAGCACGAAACAGTAGGTACAAAACTGTGGAAAGAACATGTCTCCCTGACATCAAAGGGCTGGGAATCAGGTCTCTACTCTTAATGTTCCATTCTGCTGCTACTTCTTTCCTTGTATCACCCCTTTAAATCCAAAAGAGATTGGGAATCAAATTTTCAACGTCATGATTTCCCTGCATGTTCATAGACGCGCAGAATCTTCAAAACATTGTAAATATCTGTAACACAACATTCAGGGAGCTGCACTACGTATAAAGTTACTCTACATGGCCTTTAAAGCTCTCTTTCAAATGACCTAATGTGTTGTATTAAATATGTTATCTCCCCCAAATTCCATAAGCCCAGCATCACTAGATGATAAATGATCTCCTGTACACTTTTTACTTTAAAATGTAGCAACATGAGTGTGTACAGACTCTCAACAGACTAGGTTTCCTATTAAAAATACATCAAATCTATAATTGAGTCTACTCTAACCTCCTTTCACACAAAGAGTGAAAGCACAGAGTTTTAAGAGAATAAAAAAATAAAGGATATTTGAATACGCTTCTTGTTAGACCCTCTTTTTAAGTTGCTGCTACCTGACAACCATTTTTAAGAATTCTAATGATCAGAACTTGCTTTCACAGAAAACATTTTGAGCATCATTTCAAGAGTTACTGTATTCTGACAACTGAGATTTAAAAACCTGTTCAGAGATGCAAAATTACCATATTGATTTATCAGTCAGTCACAAGTTGCGACAAATGCAACATAACCTGAGCATATAAGTAAGTAATTCAGCAGCTTAATTTTGCTGAAAAGGCTCTTTCTGAAATTACTCTTTTCTTTTTAATATAGGTACAACAAAAAGATAAATCTCAGCATGCCAGAAGTTCCCTACATCATTCTTAACAGCTTTGAGACCCCTTTCTTCCTCTGTTTATGTGTTTGGGCTTGAAGCGTTTGTGTTTCTCACAATATGCTTGGCAATTACATTTTCTTTCCTTAGATTAAGTGACTATTACCTGTATATTAAACATACATACTAGCTGAAGAAGCCCTGGATTTTAACTGCAAAAAGAAGTTCAGATTAAATATTTGATATATTTTAACATTTGCAAGATCAACTCATACATCAGATGGACAACTATGAGGTAAAAGGACATGCTTTACAGGAAAATAGCTTTGCAAACACTCCAGTCGTTCTGCCTCTGAACAAAGACAGGCACATGCCACAGCCCAGACAAGATCTCAGTCTTCCCATACTGTTATTAATAATTCTCCAATTCTGTCTGAAACCTGTCTTCTCAAACTCACAAGACTGTATTTGCCTTTATTTGGGATTTCATGACTTTGATAATTCCTTCGATAAACTTCTGTGGTCATTTCACACCTTCACTTTCAACCCCCATAAATTCTTAATCTGAATAAATCCTTGACAGGGAACATCTTCATCCCTTAATACTGAATTTGATCTAATTTCTATTATGTAGCCTCGCCATATAATGTTCAACTGTTTCTAAACATCAATGACACCATCAATTTAATCATAAATACGTTTCCTTAGTGTATTCTTCCTTGCTGTAGTTATTGAACTAGTTTACCCTCATGTCCCAACTTGCATATTAATTTTCTTTTGATTAATTTTGCTTCTGACTTTAAGATAATTTCCATTTTCCTTTCAGAGCTCTATTAGCCCTCTCCTGTTGTACCTTCCATCACTGTTTCATTTATTGAAAACACAGGGACAGGATTTACTTGAATTCTCTCTCTGATTTTACCTCAACCCCTCTACCCAAGAGCTCCACAGTAATTTTCTTCTACTTCTTACACCCTTTCCAAGCTTTAGCTGCAACTTTTGGCTATGCTCATTTCTGACTTTCGAGACAGCTTACTCTGTTGACTAACCCATTCTTCTGAGTAAACTGTACACTTGACATTCTTTGAAAACAGTTTATTGTGTTTTACCTGGGAGTACAAACACCACCACCAAGTGACTGGGAAGAGTTGCTTTTATTAAAGGTGAAAAAAATCACACTTCCTTCACCACTGAGAAGTTATCAATGCAACTAGCGATGAATTCAATAATTTATTTTCTCACTGGTAGTAAATCAACAAAATCCAAGCACATAGCCACATATCATTTTATATACCTGCCTATCTAACCTGTGTAACTATTAAATCCATAGCTATTTTCTAAAAGTAGCTCTTATGTCCTGAATATATCTTAAAATCAATTACTTTTTCAATATTCTTTTACTGGTTTCCCAACTACTGATGAAAAATTCAACGACCCCACCAGGCATTCCCTCTAGCCCACACATACTGCCAACATCTTCAGACCTATTCAAATGGGTGAGCACACAATGGCTTTTTAGGAGCAAAAACGTAACTCTGTGTTAGTTGTTACAGTCATCCAAGGATTGTTTGCTATAAATCTCCTCCTCCATTTTTCAGGATGTAGCCTTTCCCCCAGACTGGGCCACACAAGCAAACCAGCTTCGAACTGTCTAACCGGCCTTCAGCAGCTTTGTTGTGACTTAGCTGAAAGTCTTTCAGGGGTCACTTTAAGTTCACCCATGCAGCAAATGGCAAACCCTGGATCGTCTGCATTGTCAAAATTAATGCTACTTCTGGTGAAAATCTGTGATGGTTGTCATGGAAATGTTCTACCCATCTTTTCTTTCCTACAGATAGCATAGTATTGTCCACATTTTTTTTTTTATACTCCTGGCTACAGATAAAAACCTCTGGAGACCTGGTAAGGTGTATTCTTTAGGTCTTTGGGCAACATCATTCATACACTTTCTCCTCCCCAGTCTTGCTGCCATTAAAAAAAAAATAAATTAAACTCACTGTCTATTCCTAAATGTCTGCATTTCTTTAAGGAAAATATGATCCCAAATTTTTCACTCATTAAGACAAGAACCCTAGAAAATGTGGATGTGTTCTAGGCACACATTTCTAGGGGAAATAAGAAGTTCTGTATTTCTCCTTGCTCATCAAGCAGAAGAAGTTCAGAAACACTGGGAAATACAGGTTCATTTACTGCCATGACCTACCTTGTCCCAAGCAATCATCTAGACAAGAACAAAAATGAACTCCCTGCCTTCTTAAATCAGGTATCACTGTCACTGGACTTAAGGGCTTTGCCAGAAGGAATGCCAAATGACTAATACTCTTGGATATTCCACACGTCAGAGGTACAGAGTTGTAAAAATAAAGCCCTTACAAATCAAGATCTGCACAACAGTATGTATGACCATATACATTTTTTATATATGAGTATATATATATATATATATATACACACCATGTATATATAACTGAAACCAAGATTGCAGAATACACTGCTGATATTAAAGACTCTTAGACACAAACTTTCCTTCTTTGGAAGTAGGAGGGGGAATAGTAGACCCATACAAGACATTCTACCTTCTAATGGGAACATAAGAGAAGCAGAAGACTTGAAAATCAAGGCAGAGAAGGAGGTTGAAGAGAAACAGAGTGATAAAAAAAAATCTAAATATCCATGATCTGCCATACTATCATTTCCTAACTATTGGAGCAGTTGTCAGACGGAAAGGACTCACTGGAGGCAGGCTTGTGAGCTCTGGTGTGCTGTCAAGCTGCTGTCTCTCCTTCAGATTCCTGTCACACAGACAAGGAAAAGATACAAGAGGCACTGTCAGTCCTGAAAGTACAACCCATACTGGAAATGACACTGTCAAGATGGAACTCCAAGCAGTCAGAGAAGCTGGAATTACTCAAGGTAAGAAATATACAAAAACCTTTACTTCCAAGGAGATTTTAGTTTGTTTATTGGCTTTGCCACAGGACTCTAGACTTCCTAAAGAAGTTTCACCACAATAATGCTTCTTGATATCAAGCCAAATACCCACAGCATTGCCTGGAGAGATGTTTGAGCAATTCACTAAGGTCTGATTACAGGATGCATCACCCTCTGACATTCTTTAGTGTGAGACTAGAAAACCTGTCCAATTTAAACAAACTAACCTGAAAGTAGCACTTGGTCATTCTTTGCTCTCATCAACACACTCTCTACAAATTCAACATTTTGGCCACAGATGTGTTTGGGTGTTTTTTTCCCCATGAAGAATAGATTTTAGAAAGTCCTTCTAATTTGCTTTTTGGCAATTCAAAGGCAAAGGATGAGAATGCTTACAGAAGTATTTAAGTCCTTTGGAAGTAAATGGTCAGCCTTCCTGGAGGTGACAGACAATGAGAGGTTCTCATAATAAACCCACAAATAACAGAGGGCACAGAATGATAAAAAATATCACCTGGAATTAATGCCATTTCTCAGGAAAACTTCTAGAGCAAAATTCCACATTTGGCATCATCCTACCAAGATGAAAACACATCCACCAGGTGTCTATACTGTTGACAGTGTTATATGATGGGAAAAAAGAAAATAAAGAAAAACAGCAGACTGACTTCACTCTTCACTGTCACGTCCTGTTGTTTGAAAAAACAGCTCAGCCAGATTAACATTTTGGTGAGGCTATATCTGTTTCTTTTCCAAAATTATTTGACAGAACCATACTGGATTTCAGGGGTTTCTGGGAATGTCCATCAGTAGAAACACCCATATCAGCTCTTGTAAAGCTCAGGATATCTAGACCTAAGGATATTTAATCATCTCAGCTGCAAAAAGCTATTGTTCAAGTACAGCCAATTTCCTGAACCTTTGCTTAACTTTCTCTAACTGTAAAATGGGATTGGGAAACATGTCTCACAGGCACTATAAAATTAACAGTTACAGTATTTGTAAAGACCTGCAAAGAAAGTTTTGCTGATGACATATCAATCCCTAGCTCTAACAAGGAAACAAAATCATCTGAATTTCATTTTCTGTGGTTTGTGAAAGCAGAACAGCAGGGACCCACACTCCTAGGGCAACCATCACAGGCGAACAATGGAGAAGAAATCGAACCACCACTTTCTGCTATCCAAAAGGCCAGAAGATTAAAGAAGCTTTGACTCCTTTAACTTAACAGTTGTAGCCAAACATGGATAGAACATACAGCCTTGAAGCAGGGTTGAGACTTGAAGGGACTTTCTGTCAAAAATTGGAAGCAAGAAGAGGACTTCTTCATGGAACTATTGCCCATCTCTGTATCTGCCAAATCTGCTTTATTTTGCAGGCTTCCTAACTCTCTTAGGGTTTTTCCCTGCCCCATAGTAAGCCTTAATTCACAACTGTTTCTGTTCCAGCACATCTATAAACCTGTGAAAGAGCAAAACAAGTACTAAACCACCTTATCTATAGCTAATTTGGCACGTTCTAGCTTTAGACCGCTTGGCAAGTTGGACTGGTAACTGTTTAATAATGAGAATAATCTTGAAACAACTAATACACGGCCTGAAAAGACAAACAACAGTGCATAATATGGAGTGCAGTATTACAGATTAACTTAAAACCTCAATATTGACTGTTGCTCAAAAGCAAAAGAAAAAAATGAAGAAAAAATAGACTGTGTTACCTGAACAACATTGAGGCCACTGATGTCAAGTGTGTAGGGATGTCACATTTTGATACCTCATTTTGATAAGACGAAAATGTGGTTAAAATAAGCAACCACCACATGAAAGGTATTTCTGCAGAATTACTAATCTTGAGGGGTAAAGCAATTATACTCCCAGGTAACATTCACAAAAATCTTCTGTGCTTACAAAAGCAGGTATTTTTTAAGAGATGTGCTTAAAAGCAGGCCAACATCAGCTTGCCAGGCCCCTGATTTTCTTTACACTATAAAACCAACTAAACAAAAAAATCACAGCCAAAACAAAAAAACAAACAAACAAACAAAAACAAACAAACAAAAAAAAAAACAAGGAAGCATATTTCTGGTTGCAGGAAAAAAAACCAACCACTAACAGAAATAGAATTACTTGACACTTGGTGCTGTCTCAGAAACTGATCTGACACATCAGCCTGTACTACTAGTTAAGCACAATGACAGCCACACAAACACTTAATTTTTAAAATTTTGAGGATTATGCACTTTTTCTTTCTTTTTTGAAGGAACACCACTGAAGAGCTTAAGTAGCAACAGATTTACAAGACTTATTGGAAAGCAGTTTTAACAAGGGCACACACACCCAACAAAAGATTACACACAATATAACTATCACTTAACTATACATTTTCTATCTAAAAGATATTTCCCATGTTCTGAGTTCCACTTTTTAAAGGTGCACTTTGACTTAATGAGGCAGCAGGTACAGCTTTCAAAGTTCTAGAAAGTTTTTAACTTGAGCAAGAGGGAAAAAAAAATGACTGTCAAAGCCAAGGCAACTTAAAATGAAAACATCTTCGAATTTGGTAACTGAGACATTCTGATTTGAGTTGAAAATGCAAAATTCCTTTACTGTATTCAAAGACACTGCAGTGCAATAAGTCTGTTTAAATGAAAAAAACCCCTCATTTCTATAACCCCACAATCCACAATCAAACTGAAACCAAAAAGTTCCCACAAGTTCTAAAACAAAGTAGCTAGTGATGAGGAATTAAAACTTTTCAGCCGCACAAGTTTAAACTAACATTAAAAGAAATAACCTTACATTAATGTGACCATCTGCATGAAACAACAGAAGTTATTATTCCTGTGTAATGCAATCTGTTTTTCTTTTAAAGCAGAGATACATTTGTATTTTGATTAAGATTACAGCACATCCCCCCTGCACTTACAGAATGGGCTGGCTAACAATGTATTTTCTGTAAGGTCATATCCAAAAAAGGGACCGCTTGAAAAACAACATTTGACAGTCACCACCTACCAGAAAAAAAGACCACCCTAAAATTGCTAACATACTAATATGCACTAAATATTCTTTAGGAGAGAACAAGAGTGCACCTTTCAGCATTTCATATCATGAAAATAAGAAATCCTTGACACTTTAAAACAAACTGGGTTAAAAATAAACTGATTTATTAAATAAGTTAACTTTGTACTTTCAAGTAACTTTTTTGGGGGGGAGGGGAGAATATCAGAAGGCACGGAAACCAAAGCTACCTTATGCTTCCCATGATGACAGATTTGCCTGCAACAATTGTATTATTTGCTGTGACTCAGCACTATGGAAGAGATGTATGCAAACGTACAAAATCATAGTAAGCCAAATTCTACTGATTTGGTCATCAGCAACCAAAAGAATCACATAACACTGATGTATCAACCACATCAAGACAAAACCTACAAGCATTTGAAAGGCTGGTTATGCTCATTTTTCCTCCCTAGTATCTCTCCTTCCAAAAGCTCTTTAATCCAACATGCAGCACGTTCATGGAGACATGCCTTCTCCCTTCTGATCACTATTCCACACATAAAAAAAAAAAAAGGTAGAACAGGATCACACAGGGGCTCAAAAAGGGATCATGTGGAGGCTTTACAAGGAATCCCTGTGTCTTTTAAGAGGCAATCTCACCCAACGTCAGACAAAAACCACAACAAGCTAATATTAATTACAGCATTATTATCTGACTTCATTTATAGGTACATTGTGGTTTGTCTGCCACCAGTACGTGGCTTGTTTGCCAGAATGACATTTTCATAATTGAACAGGTGAATTTGCTTATAAGTATAACCTTAGCACTAAATTTGGTAGTCTTACAATGCCTTGTTTGGAGATAAATACATTCAGGATGTTTAGCCATGGGTTATTTCTTTTATGGTTCTAAAATCAACACACCACTTAATCTCAACTTCATATAAAATAAAACAAAGATCTCTATGTGTCAAACCAGTTAGCTTTTCACAGAACATAGGAATCCTGCTGCTGAGCCTGACAAGCAGTCTGAACTACCTAATAAAAATAGAAAAAGAGAAAATAATTACTCTGAATCATAAGGAAAGCTGTCAGCAGCTGGTGACTAGCTAAATCTGAAGTCTTATGGCACACTCTGCAAACTCAGAGTCTATTACTCTCCACACACATCCAGGAACAGTTGTACTTCTTTCAGTTCCAATGCCTTTAGCTTCTGCCTCCTCATGACACTAAGAATTAATTATGTTTCAAGAAATTATTCACATCATCCCAATTCAAAATTTCTTCTGTGTCACAGAACTCCATTTACTCCTGTCTTACATGAATGGATCAACAGAAGTGACTCTGTGATGTCCAGTCTATCACTGCTTTCTAACACTCTTTCATACCCTCCTACTACCAACATCCTTTATAAACAAAGTTTTTGGTGAAAGGAAATTTACTGTCACCTGTCTTAGACAGCCACTCTTTTTTATCCTCAAAATGAGTTATTCAACTTGCATAATGTTTAATGCAGTTCAAGATGTTCATGAGGTAGCATAATACAACTTCCAGTACTACTGTTCTATAGATTTCATACTTAGCAGAGGTTTCCACTGAGTGTTTAGTTTAAACTTACCTTTGCTGTTTTTCCAGAGTCACTCTACCTTCTCCGATATAATTTAAGAGTACTGATATTAGTACAGGCTTTGCAATCTACTGCTGGCATTTTGTATCTTGAAAACTCCACAATCGTTCTTGGAAATAAAACCAGGCAGTTTAATCCACTTACTTGCTTGACAGACTTTAAAAACTGGAACAGAGTAGATTTTTTTTTTCTGCAGAGCAGAAAAAAGCTGATTTGGTATCATAACGCTTGTCCCTTTTCTCTGCAATTTTCATCAGCAATTTTTTCATTACTATTGTTATATTATTTAAACAAGTGCTTTCATTATGCTTTAGCCCCTTGGTATGAAGCTGAATACTTTTCTTATCAGTTCAGCTTCCACTCATGTTCTTTCAAAAAGAGGTGGCCTGGTCTTTCTAACTTGTTGTTTGTCCATTACGTCATTTCAGAACCTCCTGTTCAGATATTTCAGCCACTCAGAATATTTCATCAATTGAGTAATTCCTTTAATATCTTCTATTTTTCTTGACTTGCCCATGGCCTACTAGGCTCACTCACGATTCCCTCTGGCCTTCAGAAGTATTTAGACAAATACAATAAATTTAGCTATTTGCTGCTGTTCTTCTATTTCTCTTACGTTTCAAATCTATGTTAAAATTCCTAACCCTAAAACACATCACTACCTTTTTTAATCTGCTATATGATTTCTTGCATAAACTTGATTTTAGGTTTTCAGGAGGGGACTGTTCTACATCCATTAACCTCTTGCCACTAAGTTAAATTTTCCAACCTAGCAACTTGTTAACTGTTGCCCTAAGAAGTACATTTTGCTTTTGTGTTTTTAAAGATACAACTTAAACCCCCCATCTGCCCCCTCAAGAACTTTTAGAACACTTTGGAAGAAAAATTCCACAACCTTGTGGAGGGACAGATGGAAAGATATCAAAGTAAGCCTGTCAGATACAGGACAGTAAAACAAAACAAACCATTCTGTTCACTTTAGCTTATTCAATAGAAGAAACAGAAATAAAAAAAAAAAAAGAAAAGAAAAGATCACTGTATTGAAACACTGAAGTTGAAATAAGACTATCAGATAACCTGCTTAAAAAAACATTTACACTTAAAGGTCTCTATAAAGAACCTTTTAGAAACTGCTACAACTGACTGTAGCACTTTTATTTCTCATGGTGACTGGTCAGTGCTGCTGACACGGGCTGTTGCTGCTTTTCCCTTTCTAAACAGAATAAACTGTGACTTCGGCAGGAACCAGCACTCAGCACCACACCAGCAAGCCAGCTCATCAACACAGAGAATGTAACATCGGGAAAAAACAACATATGGCACTCTGACAGCAAAAGGTAAACACCCTGTTACAGTGTTAGAATGAGAGATGGGATGTAACAAAGACTGTTTAGAATCTGAGGGCCAGTGGGGGACACGAAGCCTCCAAAATAGCCACATTTCTCAGAAAGGGAAGCACTTCTCAGGAGTGAAGCATCATTGCCTTATGTTTAAAAGATTGTGACAAGGGAACCCACGCTGAGAAAAACCTCTACGTCGCATGTCATCTTAGATTACCATGCCTCAAGCTACAACTCATTTCTCCTGTGCCTATGGGTATGTCTAAAGGGTAATTAAAAGGTGCAACCACAGTTCAAGCAGAAATTTTAAACCTTGTTTTGAAGAAGCTAGTTCACGTGTCAATGCTGGTGGTAATGCTGAAGGGAGAACACAATGAAGTTACAGTAAAAACAAGGAAAAACACAAGGATTAGCTTGATTCAATCTATTAATTTACACAGCGTTCTCTTAACTACTCTATTCTAACTACTAATTGCCAGACTTATGTACAAAGCGGCTTTAAAATAACTAGTTTCTGGGGATAGAGTTGCAATCCCATTTCCTGAGCGCTCACAGACATATCCCAACTTTACCGAGTCTTTCATTAACATCAAGCAGTCAGAGCAGAAAATACGCCAGCAAACAAAAAAATCCAGAGGAACAGCAGCTTGAATAAAGGATAAAGGGACCATTAAACACAACCATTCAGCACCATTTGGGAATTCTGCAGAAACAGCAGCCCAGTATTTTCACAGCTCATGACGTATTTTTTCAGCTTGGAGTTTCAGTTTTCATGAAACGCCCTCAAGAGGCAAAGCTTAAAATCATCGCTACACGTACCGCGGTACGGGCAACACACTTAGGGACGATGAATGGGACGAGTTCCTGGTGCATGTAAAGGCTCTGGAACAGGCTGTATGGGAACGGCCACCAAGCACAAACCCTTCACCGTTCACAGGCAGTCAAAGGGACAACGCTGAAGGTGGGGTAATGTGAGGCTACCAAGTGATGTCTGCAGGGAGAAGGCTGAGCTTTTGTAAGATCAGCCAACCTCGCTGGGGTGGGGAGCGGGGCGTGGGGAAAAGTTCAAGCTTGGAAGATCCAGCAGAAAGTTTCCCTCCCCTTTCCCAATCACAGAATCAATTGGATAGGTTGGAAAAGACATCATCGAGCCCAAGCTGTGACCGAACACCACCACGTCAACTAGACCACGGCACCGAGAGCCACGTCCAGCCTTTCCTTGAACACCTCCAGGGACGGTGACTCCACCACACCCCTGTGCACTCCGTTCCGATATTTAACCACCCTTCCCGGGAAGAAATTTCCCCCGATGTCCAACCTAAGCACGCCTCGGCGCTGCTC
>VWZF01006866.1:2716-13349 GCA_013396755.1 Sclerurus mexicanus | reverse complement strand
ACCGACCTTTTTATTTCTCATAAGGTAACAAAGTTTGGTAAAAGAAATATATGAATGGAGTCTTGATCCAAAAATTTATTGGCAATGCACCTTTTTTATTTGATGCCTATTTCTTGTCATCCTCCCTTTAAGACTGTGTCCCTCCTACCTTCACTGAACAATCTAAACTTATGTTTAAATTTGGTTTGATTGATTAAAGAAAAAAGTTATCCAAGTATAACTTCCTTTTTAAGATATTGTAATTAGCATGTGTCTAGATAGTAGCTCAGTATCATTTGTTTAATAAAGAAAACAGATGAATATTTTTCAGGGTAGATATGGTTAGTTTGACAATTTAATCTTAACAGTAATATTACCATTTTGCTTGCATTTGTCTATGCATTTAATTGAAACAAATGTGTGTGCCAATGGACCAATCCTGAGTGCACAAAAAAATGGACAACTAAATCCATGTTTTTACATATGCAGTCCTTTCATCTGGAATTGCAAATAAATTCTCATTGTACTAGAAACTCCTGAGAAGGCAAAAAAAAGGTAGTTCTTGCCCAAATGAGGTCATAATGTTAAATATTGGCCAAATGTGAAGAGATATGTTCTGAGGAATATTAGAGTTTTCTACAACACAGTAAGATTTGGAAAGGCTAAGTGTTCTAACTGTAACAGTCGAGTTTTTAGAAGATGTGGGAAGATAGAGGGAGAACTTAAGATAAGGGTGATACTATTATCCCAGGAGAAGAATGTATCCACAAGTGTGAAAGACTGGAATGCTGATGACTCAGATGATCCAGGTGTTGAGGGCATGCACACCTGCCACCTCAGGCTATGAGCTGGGTGTTGTTTCTTTGTCCTTACACAAATTACTTATCTGTGATAACTCCCCTCCGGGAAGCTGTTACAACCTGGTCCAACTTTACAGAGTGTACATCTTAATTTCAGGTTCCAAGAGATTTTGCTTACATGAACCCTTCTAAAGCCATTGGTGCTTTGGTACCTTGAGTTAACATCCAGAGAATAACCACAGATTTTTCTCTAAGAGATTTCTTTTAATTTGGTGAGAAAATAGGTGTTTTGGCAAAAAGGGTTTTACAGAGATAACATGCAACTTCACAAAAGCATTACAACAGATTATCAGGACTAACAAGCATTGCTATAAAGAACCTTTGTTACACCCAGCAAACACAAAACTCCATGCAACTTAGGTGAGATACCCACAATTTACAGAAAATAAGTGTTTAAGTTATCCACAGGAGGAAGAAAAGAATAAAGGAAGAGAGATTAAGAGAAGAAAGAATAAAGAGAGGAAAAAGAGAGGAGAAAGAACATAGTTACCACTCAGAAGGACACACGTTGACAGCTTCAAGGAGAACAGGCCAAGGCCCATAGTGGAGACCTTGTGCATGCTTCCTTATCTGTTCTAGTCACTGTGGCCACCCCCTCTAGGCATAATCCCTGGTTCACCAACCACTCACTGTCCCCTCAGCCAAAGTGAGGGGCGCCGCAGTCAATTAGAGGCTCTAGGGGGTGTGGTGTGGGTGGACTACTAGGCAGGCCCTCTTTGACTGACAGCCCAGCCACATGGCTCCTGTGGCCATGTTAGCTGCAGGCCATGTGCTCTCAGCAGGCTTTATCATGGGCCTGCAGGCCTGGGCCCCACCCTTCCCCTACACACACACACTCACAGACAAGGTGGTTCTGACCCAATAATAACTGATCTGGTGTGTAACATTCCACCCTATGGGGCAAAACAACCACCAGGACCAGGTTTAACCATTTCTCCTATCCTTGTAGTGGCAGCCATAGGAGAACCTAGCTGACAGAAGAAGAAAAAGCACAGGAGAAAAGCACACAGTGGGTAGTTGTTATATCAGTAACCACAAACTAGGAGTTCTATCAATATAGAAACTCTGCTCTATGCAAATCACCATCTCCCACCTTGTCAGTCTTAAAATTGCAAATGAGATGTAACTCAGAATGTGGGGAGAGAGTTCACAAACTCGGTCTGTCCCCTGCAGCAGCTGGAACGCTTCCTTCACTTCCATCCACAGACAGCATCTGTCTTCGGTGAGGTGCAGCACTTCAAAAGGCTTTTGCTTACTTAATAGCAATGCACTAAGTATTAATCCAAACTAAATACCCATATCNCAATGCACTAAGTATTAATCCAAACTAAATACCTATATCCCAGACCACTGCACCACGACCCTCATCCCTCCCACCAAGCAGGTTTCAGGGGGAAATTCAGGGTGTATCATGGGAAAGAGGTATTAAGTAATATACAATGATTCAGTTGTCACAGGGAAAACCGTTCCTACCAACTCAATCTAGCTTATCAAAACTGTTCTGACCCAATAATAACTGATCTGGTGTGTAACAGAAGCACCAGGACAATTCACACACATGGCCTGAAGATATTCATCTCTGCTAATGGATCCACCTGTGCTGATGTAACAGGCAGTTGTAACATCATAGAAGGTGTCAAAGACTCCTGAAATGTGATCCAGTATTACATCATCCAGTGAAGAACTCCTTGCCCCAGGGGAGGTACTGGAGGTGTTCCCACCTATCCTGAACCAAATAAAAGACCACACTCAGACTTCACTCAACACTGGGGATCTTCTTCCCTCATTCCACAGGACTTCTACCACTCAGGGTTTCTACCACCACCTTGACGGATCAGGACTACAACCACCATTTTGATCCGCAATCATTGGAGTTGCAGCGACCAGGTCTCATTGCTGGATCCAGTGGGTGTTTTGTGGGTCCTTCCAGTCACCTAGGGGGTCTGCAGCCCTGCTCCAACTGCCTGTGCTGGCAACTGCAGCCTCGCTCCAGCGCTGACACTCCAAACCATTCCTGCCAGGTTTTTCTGGGTGGGGGGAGGCTGACCACAATCTCGCTTTGATCCAATGGGTGGGAGGTTGGGAAGTTTGCTCCTCACTGGCTAGCTTAACCCAGTTTTATCAGTATTATTAACATTCTTCTTGGTAAAGAGTTATTTTTTTACTTACATCCAGGTGTAGGTGTATTTGGTCTCTCTCTCTCTCTCTCTCTGTATTGGAGAAAGCCAGGGGTATTGAATCCAAGGAAGGAGACTTCCATCCAAGGTTTCCACCCCTCCAAATTGTCTCAAACCAAGACAAAGCGTCATATACAAGATTAGAATTTAGAAAAGAAATAATAAAAACAACCAAACAAACTGCTGTCACTTTGGGAAAGGAAAAAAATGTTTTCACTGTAGGATCCATCATCTCCATCTTCATCTTTCTAAAAAAATTAAGGAATGTTTTAAACTCTTTTTATCTGCAAGTTATAAAAAAGATACATGAACATGTCACAAAATTTTTATGCAGTCAAAGCTTTGTAGAATAAAATATATCCTATAATTCTAAAACTCCATTGAAGAATGAGGAAATTACTGCAGTTAAATTCTCAGGATTAAAGGATGATATATCTCTACCATGTTTGCTATTGCATGTATTTCATGAGCTGTCCAGATAGCTGGAAAAAATATTTGCTAATTAGGTTGCAGAGAATGAGATATCAACTGAAGTTAGTATTAGCATTATCAGTTGGAAATAATAATGGATGGATAAAGCTCAAAGTATTGATTTCAATGCACTTATGTTTTCAAATATATCTACTGCAGTTTTGTTACTTTCCTCACAAAAATTGAGCAGGTGATTAATTATTTGTCTTTCATCTCTGTCAGAATGAATGTGGAAAACACTTTGATATTTCCATGGCTTGAGGTATTCAGTGCTCACAGAGAAAAATGTGTTCTTTTCAACAAATCTTTGTTTTCTCAGTTGAGAAAAGTACTATAGTGTTGATAATGCACAAAACTCCTCCTGTCCCCAGGTTATCATTTCATCTATGGGTAAATCTTGAAAAATGACAATAATTAATTTGCTGTCAGAAGTGATGTATATGAATAATACTATGGTGCACTTTTTGTTCTTTCAACAGCAACTTTGAAAAGTAATTTTCCCTGTTTTCTGCATTTTCACATTGTTTAACACCAAAAATCTTTCCAGAGTTTTTATTCTTGAAAGCTATGCTAGAATTATTTTTATGATCTGCTTGTTTGCATACTGACTTGCACCTTCCTGTCCACCATGAAGAACTGAGAAAGTCCTGCATAAATTATGTGAAACTTTATGCAGTTATTCCCAGTTTTGCTGAGCCATCAGTTCTCTTCTCATTGTGGAAAGCATAGGGCTCTCTTCTTCTTTGTAAGAGGTTCATCTTGAATTATTGATGGAATAATATCACAGTCACAGTTATGATCCATTTAGGGATGTAACTCAACTGGCTAAAAATACATAAATTCAGTCTTGCATGTGAGCACTCTTCTTAATCTGCACGGTAGTCTGGGCTAGTAGTCCTTGGATATTGCATTCCACAATAAATATAACAGATAAAAATAACTTTAGAAAACAACAAGTTAATAGTGTCAGGTATATCTATAAAATAGGCTACAGCTACACTGAAAATATGTTCTAATCTGTCTTTCTTTGCATTTCTGTAGCAGCTGAAGTAATTTCTGTATGCAGTCTAGAAGGAATTTCATGATCTGCTGGCACTGAGTTTAAAATGCTGAATAAAAATTATTGTTGTTGTTTGAGATCAAAAGTGTATAAATTTATCTCAAGAAAGTAGTTTGAAAAAATGAATCAACCTACAGCAAACATAGTTAGTTCATTCCATCAATAATCACTCGGGAGAGAGTTACCACTCAAAATATTTCTGTCATTCCTACTTCTTTGCCTCTGTCTAACCAAAGTGTTCATTCATGAAGCACTTGTCTATGTTGAGATTTGGTGCAATCTCCTCCCTTGGTTTCTTTGTGCTTTCATTTTGGTTTGTTTTCTTTAAGAGATTCTTCAGTCTTCTGAAGCTTTGAGCAGTCACTATCTTAAGCTCACATCAAGTTTGTAACTCCTCATTGGCCCAAAGCCTCGCTCTCCCAGTCTTCCCAGCAGCCCAGTGTATGCTAGCTGTCTGCTACAATGAAAACTTCTGCCTGGAATCCTCCTCTATTTATAGGCTGTGTATCCTAGATCAAAATTTCCAGAAAACTCTCAAATGGCCTCTGTAGAGAATTTCTAGGCTCTGCCAGAACAAGTTGCCTTGCTATCTTATTTCAGCTGGCATATTTTGCACTGAAGTATGCATTTAAGTATAATAATGGCCATATACTAGACAGCTAGCTCATTAAATAGTCACTAAAAAGCCCTTTCAGATTATTGTCCTTACCTGGATGATAAATGCAAAATAAAGCAGCAATATTTATTTTCTTTTTTAGTCTCACATACAAAGCGACAGTATTGACTTTTTTCAGATATACAGGTCAGTTCAGTCTTACAATAGCACAATAGAAGAACCTTGTTTAATCAGTTATTGTTCAAAGACTTTTTTCTCAGTTTGAATTTTGTACTGGAAAAAAGGCCTAATCACAGGTGCATTGCTTAGTGTTGCTGTGCAAAGGCTTGAATGACTGATTGAGCCTTGCCCTTAAACATGAAACACTGAATGATATATCCTTGAAAAGAGCATGTGGGAGGGGCAGACCAAAGCAATTTAGCTTCCTTTTATGCCCCCTTCTGTACATAATGCATAAACAGTTATTTTTAATGACTTTTGGACCACTGGTCACGAGAAAAATAAATTAAATTTGAAACAAGGAAATAGAGCAAGCAAATGCTATATAGATTTTTGCCTAGAATGTTACTTTTTGTAGCTTCTGTTTTCAATTGCATATTCTTTATATTGCATCATTTCCCAGCCCATTTTGCTCTATGGATTTTTTGAAAGAGTCACAATATGATTTTCTTTTGTATAGGTATATTCAAGAAGAGAACATCATGAAGATATTTTACATATTTTCAGATTTTTGTTGGAATGGCTATTTAAATATGATGGTGATTAAAGTAAACCTGATTTTTTAATTGAATCTGTTCTTTTTTTCCAAAATACTGATTTTTCAATGAACAGTGAACAAAACAGATGAACAATGCATTATTTTCTTGCATAAGCAGTAAGAGATGGAGGTTTGCCCAGAGAAAAGCTGGCCCTGAGTAAGACATCACAGTCCCTTTGGTGTAATTAATTGCTCTTCTGACAGTGGTTGCCTCTTTTGGCAAGAAGGTTTGTGAAAGCACTCCAAGTTTTGCTTAAGCAAAATTAGCTGTGTTTGCTTAAGCAATTTCACTAGGTGTCTTGAGTAAGTATGGACCAGAGTGCAATGGGGAGTGTTCACATGAGCCACACAGAGCTGCAGTGGGGGGTGTTTTCAGCCAGCAACAATATATGTAGCCAAGAGCTCTAACATTTCATCCACCCCAGTTCAATCCATTAGCCTCCTTGGACTCCAGGCTTGCACCAACACGTACATCTTCACCATATGTACCAGCCCAGAGGAAACCATGTGGACAGCAGCAAGGTTCAAGCTCTTCCTTTGTCACAGGATGGGACACCTCTGCACCTGCTTCTAGGGCACTAGGCTCTAGCACAGAGCAGGTTCAGGGACTGGGTTTTCTTCTGTTTCTCCTGTTGAGGTTCTTCCACTTTGCATAAATGAGTATTCACTGAATCAGTACTTGGTAAGAGCCAGTGTTTATTGCCAAGTGCAACAGCTTTAGGGGAGACATTGACTTTGGAGGTTACCATGCAACATTCCAGCCTTTACCAATGAGTAGGAGATGGCCT
Organism: Sclerurus mexicanus; assembly: GCA_013396755.1. Lineage (NCBI taxonomy): Eukaryota > Metazoa > Chordata > Aves > Passeriformes > Furnariidae > Sclerurus > Sclerurus mexicanus. The sequence goes on along the minus strand of VWZF01006866.1, from coordinate 6,641 downwards.
GACCCTGGGTTCCCAGAACAACCCAGGCCCTGGATTCATAGAGGCTTCCACCTCCAATTCAAGACTCAGTTCATCAGAAAAGTATGGAAATGTTTTACAAGTTGAACTTCAGAAGGGGTGAAGGTGAACAAGGTGGGTGAATTTTGCAGTTCCAAAAAAACTTAGGAACGAGCAAGAACTCTGCATAAAGCTGCAGTGGCAGAAATACAAGAAACCTACGTACAACTGTCGCAGCTCTGCTAGATGGTGAAGGGTTCTTGACTGGACAAGATCCTGACCAACCAACTCTAACTTCAAAATTGGCCCTATTTTGAGCAGGGGCCCTCTACCAGATGACCATCAGGGTCTCCTTCCAACCTACGTTATTCTGAGTATGTGTGATTCTTGCTGTATTTAGATGCTAGTGCAAACACTCTTTAGATATAGGTTTATCCTAGTTGATGTGTTGCAATTCTGCTTGGTTTTTTGTGTAATTATAGTAATTGAATATATAATTATTTAATTATAATTATATATAATATTACATATTATAAATATAATAAAGAAATAGATTGTAATTGTAATTATAGTAATTAAATACATATACTATAGTGATTAAATATATAATTGTTATCTGCAAGTCCATGAACCCTGATGGGATGCACCCATGAGTGCTCAGGGAACTGTCAGATGTTATTGCTAAGCCCCTCTCCATAATCTTTGAAAGGTCATAGCAGTCAGGAGAAGTGCCTGAGCACTGAAAGAAAGCAAATGTCACCCCAGTCTTCAAAAAGGGGAAAAAAAAGGACCCAGAGAACTACAGGCCACTCAGCCTCACCTCAAGTCCTGGGAAGGTGATGGAATGACTCATCCTGGAGGCCATCATTAACCATGTGGATGACAAAAAGGTGGTCAGGAGTATTCAGCATGGATTCAACAAAGGGAAATCAAGCTTGACCAACCTGATTGGCTTCTACGATGGGACAGCTGGCTGTATAGATGAAGGGACAACAGCGGATATTGTCTACTTTGACTTCAGCAGGTCTTTTGACACTGTCTCCCATAACCTGGTTGTAGCCAGGTGGGAGTTGGCCTCTTCTGCCAGGAAACAGGACGAGAGGACAAAGACTTAAACTGCACCGAGGGAGGTTTAGGTTGGACATTAGGAAGAATTTCTTCACAGAAAGGATGATTAGATATTGAAATAGGCTACCCAGGAAGGTGGTGGAGTCACCATCCCTGGAGGTATTTAAGGAAAGACTGGATGTGGCACTTTAGTGTCATGGTCTAGTTGACAGGGTGGTGTTTGGTCATAGGTTGGACTTTTCCAATCTAAATGATTCTGTGATTCTGTAATGCTCAGTGGCATATAAAACTCAGCAAACTGTTATTACTCTCCAGTCTAGTAAGGCCTCCTGATTACTATTTGTTATTGGTTGTTCAAGCCAGCAGCAATGAGATAACAAAGTCTGAGGGCCTTGGGATGATTGGTTCAAGGATTAGGAGCACAGGTACTGATTTCCATGATCCTTCCGGTAACAAGGAATAATATTGATGGGAATAGGCAGATCCATCACATCAATGCGTGGCTCCAAGGCTGGTGTAATCAGAAAAATTTTGTGTTTTTTGACCATGGGATGATCTACTCAACACTTGGTCTACTGACACCTGATGGGATGCACCTATCTCAGAGGGGAAAAGAGTTCTAGCACAGGAGCTAGCGAGGCTCGTTGATACAGCTTTAAACTAGCTTGGAAGGGAGAAAGGGAAAATAGCAGTCTTGTCAGTGATGAGCAATGGGATGCTGTGCCAAAATTTGAGGAACTGAATGATAGTGACATCCCTCAATCTGGTTCACAAGGTATTGGCTACAATGTACCACACCTGAAATATTTCTACACCGATGCATGCAGCATGAGGAACAAAAAAAAGGAGCTCAAAGCTTTGGCAGAAATTTGGCATCACTGGCATGAATGAAACCTGGTGGGATGAGACCTGTGATTGGAGTGCCCTGTTAGATGGTTACAGGCTCTTGAGGACAGATAGACAGAGTAGAAGAGGTGGAGGGGTGGTGCTGTATGTAATAGAAGGGTTAGAATGTATGGAACTCACAGTTGGCAATGACACAGTTGAGAACTTCTGGGTAAGAATCAAGGGGCAAACAAATAAGGTGGATTAACAGCTGTGAGGGGGAACCAGCTCCTCTATTTCCACAAACCTCCCGGGGTCTGGAGGGAATTGCGAAATCCCCACGTGGTCAGGAGTAAAGTGATGCAGCACTCCAAGGTAGTCAGGTCATAGAGAAGCTTTTAATTACCTGTCTCAAGGGTATTTAAGCCATTCAGGGGTGGGGTTTGGGAGGTAGGGTGTGGCTTGGGGGCACAGGGGCCAATAAGGGAACAGGAGGACCAAAACCCAGTGGAAACCCAGGAATAGGGATTGACAGGTGATAATCCAATAAGGTTGGAAGGGGGGCGGGGCTGGATATCCGAGAAGAAGGGAACACTCTCTTTTCTTCAGAAAGTCACATGTGTGCTGGTGGTTCTAGGGGTACAATCTAAACAGGGGAAAACCCGTACATTAAAAGCACAGGTAATGTTAAATTATAAAGTCTCTGGTCCTTTGGAAGTTGTTACAGTGCTGGTCTTGTTTCTAGCGGTTTCATTTTCCACAATGTGTAGTCTGGATGATCCTCTGTTTCTGTTTCCCATGTGCTGTGGCAGAAGTCTTTCCCAACAGTGGATGTCATTGTGGGAGTCTACTATAGGCCTCCTAGCCAGGATGATGACACCAATGAATTATTCTTTGGGGATCTAAGGGACACTTCCAAGTTGACTGCCCTTGTCCTTATGGGGAACTTCAACTTGCCAGAAATCAACTGGGAGAATCACACAGCTGGTACAACCTGGGCCAGAAGATTCCTAAAAAACCTGGATGACAACTTTATGGAGCAGGTTTTAAGGGAGCCAACTCTGAAAGATGCCCTTCTTGATCTGCTGCTTGTCAACAGAGAAGCTTGTCAACAGAATTTTAGGCATCAGTCTTGTGAGAGAAGTAGTGATTGGTGGCTGTCTTGGCCACAGCAATCACAAAGCGATTGAGTTTAAAATCTCTGTTGACAGGTGGAAAAGTGCCAGCAAAACCTCAACTCTGGACATGAGGAGAGCAGACTTCAGACTGCCCAGGGAATTAGTCAGTAAGGTCCCCTGGGAAAATGTTTTTGCAGGTGCTGGAGTCCATCAGTGCTGGTCACTTTTTAAACATCACCTCCTAAGGGCACAAGAGCAGGCAATTCCTAAATGCTGGAAGTCAAGCAGGTGAGGCAGAAGGCCATCTTGGCTAAACAGGGATCTCCTCCTGGATATACAGCAAAAAAGGAAGGTGCATGCCAAGTGGAAACAAGGCTAAGTGACATGAGAAGAAATTCAGAGATGCTGCTTGCTGCTGTAGGGAGAAAATTCTTTCTGCCAGAGCTCAATTGGAGTAGAAGCTGGCCAGAAATGGGGGCATGTGGTGGTTTAGTTTTCTTGGTTTTGGTCTAGGCCTTCCCTGGTAACAGGGTTATAACTAAGGAAGTATTCCACACCATTCCTTTACATAATCAGGTGTATATAAAGACGAAGGAGGGAGTTTCTCACTCTCTTCCTTTCAGGCGCTTGGGAAGACAGCAGTTTTCGGTGTGTTGGCTTAGCTCTTATCTATATGAGCTGAGGCCTATCTAAGAAACTGTTGTCCCAGCCACATGGAGGTGAAGGAACTGCTTCTCTTGAGGGAAGTTTGGTGAGAATTTATTTTGTTAGTTACTTTATTGAGCTACTGAGTTTTCAAGTGTGTGTGTTATCTGTTTTGTTTTATTTTTACCCATTTTTGTCCCTCTTCCCTTTCCCCCCTTTTCTCTTTTGGGGTTGTTTGGGATTCTTGTTCTGTATATACATAGTGTTTAATT
>VWZF01006859.1:0-18394 GCA_013396755.1 Sclerurus mexicanus | reverse complement strand
AGGCCTTTTTGGGCTTCAGTATTTCCATCAGCTATAGTGTCAACTGTAGTCAGAGGGTTTTTTTAGTTTCCTCTCTCCCCATCTCCCTCTCCAAAAAAAAGGGCCAAATATAGAGTAAGAGTTATGTCATTTTACAATGGTAGAGGTTCCAAATTTCCCCTCTTGTCAGGCTACAAGGGAGACTGCACAGGAGGAATATTCTATGGACCACAGTCACAGGCTTGAACTAGTATGGAGAAGTAAGAAAGTGTTCAGGGGACAGTGTGATGCTGGAAGCTCTTGCACTTCAGTTACAAGAGCAACAAGACTTGGGGATGGATCCTGCATGCGTACAAGACTGCAATGACCATAGTGAAAAACAGAGGTGTTAGAAGTCCAGGTACTCCTGCAGAGCTATTTTACTGGTATTACAGAGACATGATGTTCATACAACTGAAAAACAGCAATGTAAGAAAATGAAGGTGGTGCCTTCTTCACACAGCTGCTGGAGGCAATTGCAAAGCTTGAAAATCATGGTGAATTTTAATGACTTCGATATTTTCTGGAAGAGCAATATAGCAAGGTATGAGAAATACAAGAGATTGCTGGAGTGTGATGATGAAAACTACTTGATACAAGTTAAGGCAGATGCATTGCTGAACTCATAACACAGAATTAAGTAGGAATTGATTTATCATGTGAAGCACATGTGCAGCCTTGGCCATAACAACCATTAGATTGAAGTGGTTAACATCCAAAAAGAAATGACTAGCTTAAAGAAGAAAATTACAATGCTGGACTTCAGGAGAGAAGATGCATTGGCTTAATGAGGAATCTATTTGACAGCATCCTGGCACCTAGGAAACCTGATTAATCTTCAATGGTAACATCCTCAAAGCATGAGTATCGTCTCTTCTAACATGGAGGAAGTTAAATAAGACCAGTACTAGAGAGATCCTGATTAAAAATGAATGTTAAAAGGAAGCCCAAGCATTGAAGGATGGACATAGGAAGTGAAGGTAATACAGCTGGACGTGAAGCTAATGAGTAATGAAAAAGGAAAATAGAACCGCTAACCATTTACTGGAGCAACAGAAAGAATAACGGAGGTGGAGCAAGAAACTTGGTGACAATAGACTAGAAAAAAAAACACCTACCAACCTTTTTTTCTTCATTTCTATCCTTCACAGTGATAGCAGTATCTCACCAAATTGTGTCCAGTGGTTTCTGAAAGCAGTATTTATTCCTCTGCATCAAAACAAAGGGCTGTCTCTAGCTGATATGATTTTAATTGTTTTATCTCTTGAAAGAGGAAGCCCATGTGGAAAAATATATATTAAAAATTGCAGAATGGGAGAGTTATCCATTCTGGTAGTAGTTGTGCACTGGGATCTTGTATCCACAGGAAATTATACAGTTTGGGTGTGGGATTCATTTGTTTCTAACTGGAAGGATATCAGTCCTGAAGTACGAAAGACAGGAAAGATCATTCTGAAAGGTGTCAGGGATTAATAATGACTGTGCATTGTTATTGTTCTGGTTTGAGATTTCTGTCTACAGTTCTGGGAATAAAATATAACGTTTCTCTTAGGTGTATACTCTGCTAGAAAGCATAAGAAAGTAAAGAATTTCCTAAATCTGTCAAGAAATGTTCACACAAGAAAAGAGTAAATGCATTTAAAAAAAAAGTACCTTTGGAGATAAAGTTTTAGGAAAATTGGAAGAAGCTAACTTTCAAAAGTTCAGAGGAAGCAAAAGCTTTTATATTAGACACTAGCCATCTGGGAGTAAGAAAGGTATTGGTCATGCCTGCAGAAGCTTTCTAAAATATTTTCATGTAAGAGCTGACTTCCAGCAGTTAGTCAGAATTATAAAATATCTTTTAACCACAATTAAATTTGTAAGTTTGTAAAACAGGTTTTTTTAGGAGAAAAGCAGTAATTGTATGAAAATGGGGACATTATTTGTATTGACATTTCTAAAACTAAAGGTTTTGGTCTCATATGGTAGATTCACAAAAAGCCTTACTGACCAAGCACACAAGTAGGGAGATCTGAGGTGTTCCAAATCCTCCTTTTTCTCCCCATGTACCATGGCCTGACATGTAATGAACCTTTCTAGGAAATCGAAGGTCTCAATCAACATTTTCATGTGGTGTATGACCTCAGCCAGGAATCTGGAAATTTCCCGTAATTTCATCTTTTGTTTTTTTTGTTTGTTTTTGCTTTTATGAGTTTGTTTTTGTTTTTGTTTTTTTTTTTTTGTTGTTGTTGTTAAAAATGTCTGAATTTGTATTGCTATTTTGTTTTCCTTTCACCCCAGAGATTCTATTTTGTTGTTTCAAAATTTTTAATTATTTTTACATTTGTTTTTATCTAAAAAAAAAAAAAGTTAGTTATTCAGGTGTGTCAGTTTATTATATAACCCAGAGGAAAAACTCTCTTACTTAAATATTGTCTAATGCAGCAGAGACCAAAAATGCATCCAAAATAATGCTCAAAGTGCTTTGTGATGTTAACCAAAAAATCATAGATGGCCTACAAATCGCTAATGTAAATTCATCTGTCTTTCTCTGTTTGGATCAACTATTGTTTCCTGGGCTACACATGCATATATTTTAAGTCTAATCATCTAGCATGGATCATCATGCCTACCTGTTATGTATGTACATTACAAGGAATGCTGCAAATTGTTATTTCTCCACATGCGGGATGATGCACATCAGATGTCTCTCTGCAGACCTCTTTTTGGTCCCTGCTGTCTAATTTGATGTGTAGGGAATACCAGAGCAGTGAATGGATTACTCTCTGAGGATGAGATTTCCATTGCATTTCTTTATCCACCTTGTGACAGAGAGATGTATCAGCATTCACTGTGGATTTAGAGCCTTTTTCCCTTGCCTTTCAGCTGCAGTGACAGGTGGTAGCAAAGATGACTGGAGCTAGGCAGGCACATAGAACACAAAAAGTCTTCAGCAAGGTCTGATCCAATAGTATATATCTGGCAGAAGAAATACATTATTAGAGTTATCCTATATTTTGTTAGCTGACTGTGTGTTCACAACTTCACAGCTAAAGCTAAGTTGGTAATGAAGTCAATATGTTTGTCATTTAAACTCAGAAAGTGACGTTTAGCCACTAGTACCATATAAAGCCCTAAGGGAGTTGGTGGGAACTTTGGCTATAGATAAAATGAACTCTTAGCTTCCAGGACTAGAGGCAAGTACTGCTACTTGCATTCCTTAAGATAAAATACTTTTGTGCATGAGAAAAGGGCTCCAAAATGCCCTAGTGGAACTATAAAAATTCAGTAAAATCAGAAAATGGCCTACTACTTGCTTTATTTACATACCTATGAATATTTGAGGTCAATCTTCCATATATTGATCTTCCATTTCTGCATCATTCATCTCCACTTTTACAATATGTTGCAATAAATGCAGTATTTCTGACAATCTGTCCCACTCAACCATTTCTGAAGCATTTCGTAAAGGGGGCAATAGTGCTGGGCAAGATGTAAAGCTGGATATACAATATATAGTGGATATAACAATTCCTGCACCTCAGTACAGTTAAAAATAACACTTGAGCCCAGCATCCAGAGACAAGCTTGGGATTAGATAATGTTCTCATTCTTCACAGTGTTGAGACATTGGACATTTGTGGTGCAATGTTCTCCTTTCCATCCAGCAGCAGAAAGAAGCAGAGTCCAGTACAAATGGGAGCCAGAGGAGATAGCATGGGCAGACTGAACTCCTTTGCTGTCCATGTAAATAATTGTGTGAATAGGTGTAGGAAAGCTAGTTGCCATTTGCCTTAACACTTCCATAAAAACTTTGGAAGGGAGATGATCTTGTGTTACTTCAAGACTAGTCAGAAAGAGAAAAGAAAAAAATTAAAGAGAAATTAGTTTGTTTTACAGGATGCAAAATCACTTCTTTATTTTTCCCTCAGCTTTATGTATGTGAAATGAGGCCCTGGTTTCCAAACAGAGACTTCACCAAGCGTATACCTTCATAGATTTGGTACAGGTCTTTTATTCTTTGCATTAGTCTGTCACAGGTTCTAAACAAGTATTTCTTACTCTTCATATGCATCATACCCAAGCATTAGATTGTCCAAAGTATGTTCATCCTTTCAATGCTTAGTCTGAATCCTTGTGTGTGGTCATACAGGCAACAAGTTATTCAAAGATTGAGCAATGATAAAGTAAGTAAATCCTTCAAACAAACACACACTTTAACTTGTACAATTTGATTACTTTAGAGAATATCCATTTTTCAGTAACAGAGTTATTGAAGGTACTCAGATTAATTTCTTTTTATTCAGATCCTTCAAAAGACATGAAAACAGACATTCTTCATGTGATCTTTCTTTGAAAAAAATACTAAGAGTGAGGAAAACTGATTCTCTGACTGGGAGGTTCCAGAACTAGAAGTGTTTGGGAATTTATATGAAGGCATATTCATATAAATACGGAAGTGGAAGAAAAAGAAAATCTCCTATTTCCATTTGTATTTTTTTTTTGGTTGTTTTTGTGGTGGTTTGGGTTTGGGGTGTTTTTTGGTTTTTTTGTTTTTTTGTTTTTTGTTTTTTTTTTAATTCGGTCATTTGCATTCAATCCATAGACAATCTCCAGTTTCTACTAAGGATACCTGCCTATATGCTTCCATTTCCTAGAATTCTTTGCTGGTTCTTGTTGCACAGACCATTGCAAGGTATTGCTTCAGACCAGTCCAACTTACTTGGAAGTAGCAATAGAAAGACTTTGTCTATGCTTTGTTAACAAACATGAATGAAAAATTCTTAGATGGTGTTATCCCATTTTAATAGAATAGGGCAGAAAACCTGATAGAAGACTGCATCTCACAGCTCTGCTGTAAAGTTTTAACTGACTAAAAAATAAAAAAAAAGAAACCACAAAACAAAACAAAACACAAAACTCCACCTCAACATGTTTCCTGTTACATCTAAGTAACAAAGGAAACTGTGGATCTTCAATCCACAATTGAAAATCCTACTGGAATGCAAGCATGAGACTCCATCAGCTTAACAGAGTTATGTTATTGTCACTACCTTCAGCCAAGACACCAGATGTAGTAAGAGGTATTAAACACATGTTTCTTTTTCATTAGAAGCAAAGATTGAAAGAATTTAAGCGTGGTGCTCTCAAAGCAAAACCAGTTGTCTCCTTGGGTGAATTAATTTTTTGGAAGTATGTTCAAAATTTGTGCTAATTCTCTTCTACATCTTCTCATTAGATGAATAAAATTGTAGTTATTCACCATAATAATTTTATTGGTTGCTTATCTCACATAGGCCATTAAAACACAAAAGCTCCCAGTCATTTCACACCAGTCAAATAAACCGAAACTATATGAAGCTTCATTTCTTGTTTGTTTTTGTTTGTTGTTTTTTTTTTTTTTTCAGATGTGGTCTCCAGTGTTGCATATACCCCTGTTTTGTCCGTTATTATCTGACTCTTTTTCTGGAGCCTGTTCATAAGTTGACAGTCAGAGAATTTACACTTTTATCAGGGCCATATTCTCATGCTGTACTGGGGAACTATCCTTATCCTTTAAGGTCTGGAATAATCCATGGACAATTTTCTACTTCAGTAGTGATCGATAGGGAATTCTGTGCATCTTGAGAGCCATTGCATTCTCTGTCCAAAAGGAAATCTGTATCAATTCTATGTCCAGAATTAGCTTGTACCCATTGACATCCACAAGTCCAAGGGTCTTTTATTGCTTTGCCTTGTCTTTTCTTTGATCACTTGTTATAATTTCAACAATCTGTTGGAATTCCTTCCTAAAAGCTTGGAGGCAACGCCTTAGTCTGTAAAAATGTTTAACAAAGGGTGAAATGAATATTCATACCCTGATGTTAATCGCTTAGCTAGGGCCTTTTATTCTGGTCTCTCCCCAAGCCGGGAGGGGGAGGGNTATCTTTTTTTTTCATATATATATAAAAATATATATATATTTCCTAATTAAAGTTCTGTTTTCTAATTTAAAAGGAGAGAGATTATTTTCTTGGCCAACATAGATATCTTAGTTCCCTCCTTGAACTAAGACATCACTATACTTAGATACAAGAGTGAGATCAACCTAACAAATGCTGCAAAGCATCCAGGGAATACAACTTCAGGAAGTAGGGGATGACATATAATACAATTACCAATAGGACTTCTTCCACGAAGTTATTTGGGAGCCTACCTCCCCCAATTATCTTTGTACATCAAGACTTCTGACTCTGTTTCTTGGAAAGCTGATTATTTATAGGCAGGAGAGACCAGTCTTAGAGATGTAAGACTATGTGCACATGCTCCATATATCCCGGAAACAGATATTTCAAAGGTTCACAGTGTCACAGAATATGCTATGTTGGAAGGGACCCACAGAGATCATTGAGTCCAACTCATTTCCTCCACTCTCCAAGCATTAAGTATAACTTGTAAAATTCTCTACTCACTAGAGGTAAGTTAAAGCTTCTTGTAGCGTAGGAAGCTCTGATTCTGTTCTGAAGTTTATTAGACAGTAAGTCTTGAGAAATGGAGGGTAGTGATTTGGCATGGAAGATGATGATTGCATACAGCAATCAGGAAACTCACTCAAACCAAAAAATATGTCTTGATTACCAAACATCTTAACTACCCAGAGCAAAGTTAGGGTCAGAAGCCTACTTATGTTCAAAGATTTTTCTCAGACTTTCTCCCCAGATAGTATCTCATGACATCTATTTGTTTTATAAATCTTAAAATACTATATTCCAAATTTTTTCTATACATCTATTAGCTTGCTGGGTAGCAGGATGCACTCTCATTCCAGTGGGGAAGCAGTCTATTCTTGGAACCACTATTATCCCTTTGGTGCACCAGAAAGTGCAGACAAAATTTACAAAGTATGAAGCAAGTCAGAAGAAATGTATCTGTTGGCTCTAAAAAGTGAAATTTCACTCTCCCATCACTTCTGGGGAAAAAAAAATACAAAAAACCAACCAAACAAAACAGCACCAAACTACACAACTGTATAAATCCCATGGGTTAAGATACTTCTGCAGAAATCTCTCATGATTGCACGTCTATCATCAGGATAGCCACTCGAAAGGATAAAGTCTCAAGAGCATACACACATTGTCTTAGTTCAAGGGGGGAACTAATATCTATGTTGACCAAGAAAAAAATAATCCGTCTCCCTTTAANGGCACCACATGAATATGCAGTTTGCCTTTGTTATCCAGTCTCTACAGACAAAGGCGTTGCCTCCAAGGTCGTTAGGAAGGAATTCCACCGAGTATTGAAGCTATAACACACATACACTATGCTCTGGCTATCAGGATTGAAAAATATGTATGTGATACCATAAATGCGATTATGAATACCTTAATTTGAAAGCAAGCAGAGATCAAGAAAGGTTCTTGAGGTTAGAGACAAAAATGGTGAATGAGTGTATGTATTCTGGGTGAGGTGATGGACATCATAAATGGTTCTGTAAAGTCTGTTACATATAGATTAACAGGTCTGTATATTCTGTCTTTGAACTTATAGTAGTGTTCATAGAAGAGCAATTTACTGAAGTCCTGTGCCCCAAAGTATTCTTAGGGACATTGCTTCATCTCTTCAGAAATTTAACAAAGCCTCTGTTGAGGAGGTGAGGACCCCAGGCTCTTTGTTCTATAGGAAACACCAGAAACAACATCATTCCCAAGTCAACTTGACATGAAAATTTCACAAAAATGAGTAATTTAAACATCTAAGCAGAAATTTACATTATCCCATTTTCGTCCTGAACAGGCAGGAAATTCAGTCTATAACTTCCATCTCTTTACATGTGGTTAAATTCATTCTTCAGTCAAAGGGGAGAGTCTCTAGCAAAAGGCCATTTAAAATTAAACTTAGCTACCTTAGCTATAGGGGAAGCCTATGTAATGTCCAGAGAGGGAGCTGGGGGATTCTGGACATGTGATTTATCCTACCAAGTTGTATGCTGAAGTTGGAAGGGATAGTAATGCAGCAAAATACTAAATTACTTGGCATTCTGTAAATGTCAAGACTAGAGCAGGAGAGCAGAGCTTTTATTTTCACAAAACTTGTGGAATGATTAATTTTATTTCTTTCTGTGTGGTTATTCACAAAGGGTTAAACCCAGTTCACATTTATGTTTTCTTCATCTATTTCTGATATATTTCTTTCTCCTGCAACTCATGATGCTTACTTTTAGTAGGCATTCCATTATTCCAAAATCAATTGCAAAGCGAAAATAACTCCTGAAAATGGAAGACTACAGCAACAGCTCTTTACCTTATAAAGTACCACATCATTATTAAAGGGTCAGGAAAAAATAACATATGTATTAATTAGAATTTAATGTTCTTAAAGCTCAAAAATAAGTTGCTTGTATTTGCATTGAAAATCTTGGTCTGTTTTCGTCTCTGTTCTCCGAAATCTTCTTATGTGACATCCAGGGAGTACATCTTATGATTAATGGTCTTCATGGACTGTCATAATGTTCATGAATAGTTTGTGTAGCATTACAAGGCTGCCCATAGGAAACTTAGGAAACATAGACTTCTCCATGCCTTCCACACAATAGCAGTCGTTGCAAGTTGTCAGCAAGTCGTTGCACCTCTTAGGCAAGATTAGGCACTATCTTTATAATCAAGCTTAATTTTTGTTGTTGTTTAAAATATGGGATCCTTTTTAGTAAAGAAGCATTTATACTTTCAACATTTATGCAATTAACATTTACACATACACAAATCAGCAAGTGACAATATCAGCAAAGACACTGAAGCAAAGAAGTTCAGTGGCAGGTTCATGCTCTGAGTGGAGGGACAAGATTTTTGCACAATTTCTGTTCCCTATTTTGAAAACAGAGCCTTTATTCCACAGTGTAGATAGATTATGAAAACAGGTAAATAAGTTTTTTCTAAAACCCTACCTACCAATGTCCTGTTTGTAGGTGTTTATTTTACTAGTTTTATGCAAAGTCTGGAACTTCTAAATGTCATATCTGTCAGCTACAGAAATCTCTCCCTTTACGCTGGGAAAAAAAAATCCAACAAACACAAAGCCTGTGAATTATCTTCCTCCTATTTTTCTTGTTGCATTTCACTTATACTCCTACCACCATCCCCCCACCTCCTTCTTAATTTCTCTCTGAAGATTTATAATGTACAATAACACCTGCTGCAGTGGTAACAGCAGTTTGAGCTCTCCCATAATGGTGCTCTGCTAGCACATAGAGTGATACAGATCAGCATCTCTGTCCTTCTCATTGCCCACTTCTTGGTCACAACCTCCCTCTCAGGCTTGACCATACTCCAGAGCAGCCCTCATGTCTACTGGGGCAAGACCTAGGCATTTGGTCCTATTTGTAGTTGTTATGGACCTTGACAGACCCATGGAGCTGAGGAAAAAAAAAAAATCAATGTCTCTCTAGTACAGATGGTCAACAGGCTTAAGTGAGTTAATGCTTTGAGCACAGGCCAGATCTATTTTAATTACTAAAACCCCTATCATTCCAGGGTCTGTCATGAGCTGTTAGTCTACTCAGGTAGTTCTTTTTAGTACATAAATCATGCAGTTAAATATCTGCCAACTTAAAATGCGTTATTTAAATAACCTTAAAATCTTCTCTGCTTTAGCTTTTTCAACCTTCCTCAGGAAAACCTGTGCATCATTTGTATGGATTTATGGAGATATAAATGCCTAAAGTAATGTTTCAGCACTAACAAATGTGGGTAGATGTGACTTAAAAACAAGATGATCGTGCATTGGAACAGCAAAGACTGGAGGATTAATGCAGTCAGTGAAGATGAAAGTGTAGGCAAATCTGCAGGGAAAAAATCAGCTTGCAAGGAGATCCTAAACAAGTTGAACATGCAGGAAATGTTTAAAGATTGGCTTTCACCAGTGTGTTCTTTTTAGAATAACCAATAGATGGATAACAGTGTCATGAGCATGTAAGTTGCTCAGTTTTAGGTATGCCTGGCCTGATTTCCTCAAAAGAAAAGTTTTACAACCCCTGTTGTCTTAAGGCATTTAGTGCCTGCATGCTTACAAAAGTTTTTAATGAGTTCAGTTGGGAAGATTTCACAGAGCATGGAAAAAAATCCATGTGGAACTACAGTTTCCTCGGATGTTTGCAACTGGTCTGAGCACAGCCCTCACAAAGTGCTTCTGCCATTTTTTCTTGTTAAGCACGCATGATTTTTTCCTATTTGAACAATGCCAAAAAGTGATAACTCAGACTCAGAACTGTGCTGACAGTCAGCTGTCACTCATTGTCCTTTATTCTGACAGCCTCAGGCATTAAGCAATGGATTCATGAGTTTCCTCCTTTGTCTTTATTTTTAAAGGAGGTGGGGGATGGGTGAGTATATCAGAGGATTCAGACCTGAATAGACTTTTGTTTTGCTCTTTCTTTTGCCTCCTGACTGTGTCAAATGCAGTGTGTCTCTCATGCACTTTCACTCTTTAGATAGCCTTGACTGGCCTGGGTAGTTAGTATTCAGAAACAAGCCAAAGTGGATAAAATTCTCCTCTCTGACTTTCTGAGACTGCAAATAAGTAATTAGAGTAAATGCTCAGTACTGGGGAGGGGGAGTGGCAGGGGGGGGAAATGGGGGGTGGCCAGTGGTTAGGCAGGGAATAAGACTTTTGCAGCCTTTATTGTTGACTGGAATCTGCCAATATACTTTATAACTTTGAGAACCATGTAAGAGAGAAAATTCTATAAACTGTTAGGAATATGTGCAGATTAATATACTTGTACTGTATTTTCCTAAAGATAGCTCAGCAGTATACCCTAGTCTCTGAACTGTAGGATTTTGCCATTTACCGTAACAAGAAAAAAAGGGAAAATATTAGCAGTGAAAATGTAAAATTCATCTTTTCCTCATAAGTAATTGTGATGTTTCAAAGACAGATGTATATGGTAGAATACAGATTCCCATTCCCATTTCAGCCTGTGCTCAGAGTTTTCTTCACTGCCAAATGTTTTACTGTAATATCCATAGCCAATCCTCTTGTCAACATTGACAGGCCTCTGCCCCTTTTTTTCGTATTTCATGTCACCTCTGAGAGTTTCATTCTGCACTCTTCTAGTCAATGCCTTTCTGCCATACATATATGTTCATACAAAGTGCCCTTCCCAATCTGACAGGATTGCAGAACCATCCTCCTCCAAAACCCTGAGTCCCATGCTTTCTCTAATACCTCTGACAACTGGTAATTTGAGGAGAGGCAGTCTTAGTGCTTGAGGGGTGTAAGTGATGATTCTAAACATTTAATAATATACTGTGTAAAATATTCTGTAACTAATAGAAGAGAGGTCATATTCAAATATATCACCTCAACCCCATATATTCTGAATGTGTATGTGTATATGTATATGTGTACATATATGTATATATGTGGTGGTTTAGTTTTCTTAGTTTTGGTCTAGGCCTTCCCTGGTAACCGGGTTATAACTAAAGAAGTATTCCACACCATTCCTTCATGTAATCAGCTGTATATAAAGACAAGGGAAAGTTTTCTCTCTCTTCTTCCTTTCATGTGCTTGGAGGACATCAGGTCTCTGTGTTGGCTTGGCTCTTATCTATATGAGCTTAGGCCTGATCTGAGAGCTGTCATCCAAAAGCAGTGCAGAGGTGGAGATTTCTACTGCTTCTCTTGAGGGGAGTTTGGTGTGAATTTATTGTGTTAGTTACTTATTGAGCTTTTCCCTGAGTTCACAAATATGTGTGTGTCTGTTTTGTTTATACCCATTTTTGTCCCACTTGCCTTTTCCCTTTCCCCCCTTTTTCCCTTTTGGGGTTGTTTGGAGATCTTGTTCTATATATTCATAGTGTTTTATTGTATGTAATTGTAATATATGTGACTCTATATATATACTTTTACTACAATTTGCTTTTGGTACTTTTTTCCTTCTCTCTCGGGAGGAGGGAGTCTGTGTGGCCAGTAGCTGGGTTTGGCAGGGAGCCAACCCAAACCTCCACAATATGTTTTGGTATAGGTATATCTATATTATATACATATGTATGAACAACGATTAATAGTCTGTTGGTAGCTTAAGTTCCATACCTCATCTTTCAAGTCCTCACTTAAAAAAATAAAAAGACCAAACAAACTACAAACATCAATTCTCCATTAAGAAAAGCATCCAAAAAGTCATTATGACTGCAGCTTGCATCCCAGATGTGCAGACCTGGATGGATTTCTGCTGCCTCTTACCTCCTTCAAGATGTACTCTTGCCTCCAGGTTCTTTCCTTGTTTGTTTTTCAATTATTAAAACGTTCTTGCTGACTTTCAAGGGCCAATATTTCTCCAGGAGAATGGGCCCTAAGGCTGTGACACTCACTTCTAGCTTTCCATGGTCTGTTAGGTCCCACTGCCTTTCATGACTTCTGGACTTCAAACCAGTTCACTTCCTTCTTCTTTTTTCAGGTTTCTTTCCAGTGACAGGCTGCATATTTAGCTCTTGGCTCTGTGTTTTTACCCTTCATATGGCCTGTAACAGGTTGACAAGAAGGAGAAACAGTTTTCTCCATTCTCTGTCACTTGGCTTGGTCTCAATGTTCTTCTTCGTGATGGCACCCTTGCAAGAGACTGAAATGTTCATGGCTAATCACTCAATCGGCCATTTGCAAAAGCAGCATATACTTTGCTGATGATGTGCAAGGTAATAGCCCAAATGAAGAGGGGGTGTATACTCAACATAGGAGTCTACAAGCAGGGTTTTGAGCCATATAAGGGAAGAGGCAAATAAGAAGCAAACCCTGCAGAGGTGAGGTAATGCTTTTTATGATGCCAATGTCCTCCCTTAGGCAACTGGCTCTGGTGTAAACCCCTCCCCAGGCAAGGCATTGGGATATTCACATTATCATCCCTTTTGGTAGGGCATAACTGGCTCAGGTCTGAAAACTTCCCTTGGAGAAATACTGAGACATTCACACATAGGCCTGAAGGTATTAATCCCTTCTTAGGGGACATAATTGGCTCAACTATGTTGACATAAGAAATAGCTGTCATGTCTTAGAAAGTGGTATAAAGCATTCAAGATCCCTGAAGTGCCCCTAGACTCACTTCCTGAGGCCTTGCACCAGAGGACTGTGCACGATCCACAGAGTTACATCAGACAGTGTAAAACTCCTTCCCCTCCATGAGGGATACCTGGGTGTATCACCTGACCTGAGTGTATATTAACTCATTCAACTTTTTGTTTCTGGGATTTCCCTCACCCCCAAGAGATCAAGACTGCGACCATGACTTTGACCAATGGACATCAAAATTCCAACTATCAAGTCTCATCATTGGATCCATGATTTCTTATAATTTCTTTGTCTTTCTTTCTTTTCTCTTATACATTTTCTGAAGTGTTAATTTTGTTCCTTTATATTGTTGCATTTCTGTAGATAATAACACCCAAAATGATTACATACCTCCTTTCCATTACAACCAAATTGTTTTAAAATAAAACCTACATTTATATCTATCTATATATCTATATCTAATCTATATCTAATCTATATCATCTATCTCTACCTACTATACCTATATCTATATCTTTCTATCATCTATATCTATATATGTAAACACCAGTCATTCAGTGTCATTTCACTCTAATCTACTCCAGGTGATCTATTAACAAGAACCTGAGTTACTTTCACCTTCAGGCATGGATTGTAACACTCCTACAATCAGGGTGTCTGGTGGCTGGTTCCACATGACACTAGGACACTCCAGTGACTGGATTGTACCCACCAATGTGCACTACCAAGAGTACTTACAAGGATGCTCCTAAGGACAGCTCACTGAGCTCAGTACACCAGCAGCAGTAATAGAAGATATTTGGATGGGATGTCAGTATCTCATTTCTGTTCTGCAAGCAGAATCATTAATGCAGCAAAGCTTGAAGGTGATCGTGCCACAGATCTACAAGACCTGTGTCATCAGTAGTGTTCAGAGGTAAACTCTGGGTCACGAAAGCCAGATCTGCATGTGGAACATACTGTTGTGCACAAGGGTGCAGGCACCTATCCTGTCTGCTGGACTGCTTCATCCATCTTTCCATCTTGTCACATCTCATGACTGACATTTGGCAAAGACAGCCAGTGTCTTTTCTGAAAAGGTCTTATATTGACCACTTTGGGAGAGGCTGTGTGGTTACCCTGAACTGTGCGATGTCTGAATTGTTAAACAACTTCATAGGCAGTATAGTAGTTTTTGTACACTGACACCTAAGCCATACTCAGTTTCTGGAGCTCTGTAATTGCTGATATTACACCTGATTTAAATGGGAGGAAGGACCTGAAGCTGACAGGAGTATGAGCTGGCCTTTAGAGATGAGCATTTGTACTCAACCCTGGCAAGCTCCCAGTGTCCACTTTTCCTAGAGGACAAAGCGTCTAGGTAGAAGGAATATGTGTTATAGTTTCAATACTCATTGGAATTCCTTCCTAAAAGCTTGGAGGCAACGCCTTAGTCTGTAAAAGCTGGATAACAAAGGGTGAACTGAATATTCATATGGCGACTCTAATCACTTGGCTAGGAGCTTTTCGTTCTGCTCTCTCCCCAGGTCAGGAGGGGGTGGGAAGTGGCTAAGGGTCTGCTCGTTTTTCNATATATATGTATTGTGTTTGAGAGCTGTTCTCTTTTTCCATATATATATATATATATATATATATATATATATATTTCCTAATTAAAGGGTTTTTTTTCTAAATTTAAAGGGAAAGGGATTATTTTTTTTTCCTTGGTTAACATAAATACCTTTTTTCTCCCCTCGAACTAAGACAATATGATGTAGTAGACTAATCAGTAAAGCTGGAAAAATGAAACAA
Organism: Sclerurus mexicanus; assembly: GCA_013396755.1. Lineage (NCBI taxonomy): Eukaryota > Metazoa > Chordata > Aves > Passeriformes > Furnariidae > Sclerurus > Sclerurus mexicanus. Next base: position 3,568 of record VWZF01006859.1, on the reverse strand, counting down.
GTTTTGTGTCTCACCAGCTTATTTAGGTCTGTAGAACCTGTAGCTCTCAAAGCAGAATACTACCTGATAGAGATTTCTCAGAGATCAGATAGATATACATGAAATAAACTACTTTCTAATGAAAAGAGGGTTAATATCTCTGATATACGGATGACATCACAGAGGCTGAGAAGAAGGTCCTCTCTAGGGCAGAGAAACAGAAATCCTTAAATGCACAGACGGAGGTTGCAATATCCAGTAAATGTTGAATCCATGTTTTCTTGTTTTTCATTAGGGTTGTGAATTTTACTGACTTGTCTTCACAGAGTTGAAAGGGACCCATAAAGATTATCTTATATTCATAAAGTCCGAAGTTGAAGGCAGGGAAACATATCTCCCTAGGCCATGTAATTTTCTGTAAATTTCCTACAAAATGGCTACTGCTTTGTTTGATAAAAGGTGTTGCCATTGTCTCTAAGTCTATCCTGTGCATGTTCTTAAACCCTTACAACCACAGCAAAGTGCTACAGCAGTTTATCTGAAGTTTTGTCCTGTCTCTAAGAAAGGCCCTGGTTTTCACTTTCCAAATCACAGGAACAGAAAAACTGCTATTAAGGATCTTTAAATTGTAACTCAATAGAATTGCAAGCATAAAGAAACATACACGCCTGAATATTTCTTGCTATTGATGTTGTATGGGAACTGAAATCGACTTAAGTTAGAAGAAGACTTGTTAATCATCATAGTCACACTGAAAACAATTTGTCTGCAGATACGAAGCTATAAATACCACCTATATGCTAAGATTAAAAATTCCTTTCACCTTGATAGTTGCTTATGACTCTATGTTATATACTAAATTTTTATATATGTAGTATATTTACAATAAAGAATCATTGCCGCTTTGATGGTAGCTGAGACACTCTGAAATGTCTCCTAGGAGCAAGAAGACTTTGCAATATAACAACTTGAAAAAAACCTGCATTGCAAATCAGAATTTAAGATTGTCAGAAATGGTTGATCCAGGCAAGTCATCTTTCAAGAGTATTTTAAGCCATACAGAACCTTTCTTAAAAAACTATCCTGAAATGCAGATATATATTACTCTATTCAGGTGAACACATTCAATGTTTCTTTCCCTATTATTAATAAAAATCCACATTTCTCATGACTGTCTCATTAAAATGAAAAGATATATTTCCAAAAATATGTATGATTTAAATGTTACCATTATTATGTTTAATTTCTTACAGAATCACAGGATCACAGAATATTCTGAGTTGGAAATGACCCACAAGCATTGCTAAGTCCAGCTCCAATGGTCCATTTGCTGTCATATGGAATTAAATGCATGCATCTGTATTTAAATATTTTTCATTCCTGCACAGATATATGCTTTTCCAAGCATTCAAAATTATTATTTACAAAATAAAGATATAATCTAAAAAAATGCACAAAACCATTAATATTCATATGGTTTCTACTTGTATAAGAATATCAGATTGAGAAAATTGTTCCAGTGTCTTACCTGGTTTTACAGTGTGATTGGCACAGATGGGGTTCTTCACATACGTGAAGAATATCAATTGACTTCAATGATATTTTGCAGAGGCCCAGAAGATTTATTTACACAGTAAGACCTAGACCATAATGATCAATTAAAATAAACATCAAAGTCACATAGGCTTATTAAAATCAAAACATAATTGCAATTGCAAACAGCAATTACTACTCCAATGTTATATTGCTTTTAAATACCATATCTTAAAAGGCATTTAGAAATAGAAGCAGTTGTATGTTTTGCAGACACATATAAACACCAGCAAAGTCCAGATGTTGTAATTTTTGTAATTTTTGATCTTTCATAATCTCTCTTTCTTAAAAAAGAAGGAAACATTAATTAAATTAAACCATCACAAATCAAAAATGGGAAAAGTATGATTTGCTTGGTAGAAAGAAATTCAAAGAATGTATAGGCACTGAAGGTCTGTACTACTCATATCAGCTGTTTAAACAGAATACATGGATGTCACATCTACAGGTGCAAACCTTCAGAAGCTATTTCTATGAGAAAAACAGATACATCATTATCTGTAGTTCACTTTACAAGTCAAATTTGTTACTTTATCAGTAGATTTGCAGAATCTTCATACTGTCCTAAAAGCTGTATCTGTGGATTGGATTTCTCTTTCTATTTCATTAGACATTAACAATGTAACTTTTGTGTTACAGAAATATTTTCTAAAGTATTGCTGCTATTTCTTTAAACAAGATCTGCATTTTACTTGGTCCTGAATAGGATGAAATAAATAGTATGAAACTCATTCAATTGTCTTTTTTTTTTCTTTTTTTTAGTTCTTCAAGAGGACATTCTACAGTAGGCACTAAAGTATTTCAGTCACTCCAAAGTCATGTAAATTATCCTAAAAATGCACTAGGAAGATGAAGAAGTGACTGTAGTTTATTATTTTTTGCAATGAACTGACATGAAAGACTACATTTTAAAGAATCCAGTGACTTGATTTTCTTTGCTAGCTGAATATCAATCCTTCCATTCCAGGGATGTTTTGACTATTTAATGTAGAATGAATTCTTTGATAAACAATAACAATAACTTGATTTTTGATCAAAAAGAAAACTGTTTTTTGGGAAAGTTTTTTTTTTCTGCTCTGTCTTTTTCTGGTAGTAAAACGTAGTGGGTTTCAACTGTTTTGTTTCAAAATCTTTTGGGTTTTATGAATAACTCCTGATGATTTACTAGAACTTACTGTTGTAATTCCGACAGAGAAGTACTAAAGTAATTAGGAAAAATATTTTAGTCCCAAGACACTTTATTGCTCAAAGTCATAAAGAGTCACCTCTCCTTGCATGGATTAATATGTAAAGCCCTGGTTCAGCAAGCCATACATGCAAGGCGTACATGCTGTTAAGCCCAAACAGTAGTCCCACTGACTTTGATGGGTTTACAAATCCACTTCAAGTTATTTCTTGCTTATATGCCTTGTTACTTGGGATATAAAATGCTGCTTCAGGTAAAGGAAAATTGTATAACCATTGATACACAGAAGTCCCTCCACAATTTCAACCATTAATTTAACCTTATTTCTAAATCAGATTCTAGACCTGCGAAGGAACTAACTGAAGAGATGGGTGGGAGTTGAGAACAATACTGCTGCTGCTGTTGACTTCAACTGAATTGGTGTAAGATCATAGCTTCCATAACACCTTGCATTTGCCAGATGATCTATCAATGTGTATTTTTTTTCTTTTCAAAGTGATATTGTTTATCATAGCACAGTGCAAGATTATTTTTTTTTGCATGGTAACACTTTTGCCATTCAGAAGCAATGCTGGCACAGAGGAAATGACAGACAGCACTATTGTAATGAAAGAGTTAAAACCAAAGCACGGATGTGTTTTGCATCGCTTTGAAAGTACTGACATAAATACCTCTGCAGGATTTTATTAGGAAAATCTGAAATGTTTGGAGATCACTAATGCTGTCTTGTAATAGCCCGTCATAGGTGCAAAACAGCGCGGAGATTAGGGAAGAGGAAGGCGGGCATGAAGGGAGGGAAGGAGGAAGGGA
>VWZF01006857.1:584404-625777 GCA_013396755.1 Sclerurus mexicanus | reverse complement strand
AAGCCAGTGGGAGGCCGGGAATGGGGAGTGACAGGTGAAACAGCCAATAGGACCGGGAGGGGGGCGGGGCTGGAGACGCGGGAAGAAAGAACCGTCCGTGCTCACGTGTGTGGCGTTTCCAAGGGTTACTGTGTAAACAGGGGAGATCCCGTACATAAAAACGCAGGTAATGCTGGATTATAATGTCTCCGGCCCCTTGGAAGTTGTCACAGTGGTGGTCTCCAGACGTTTCCCTTTCCATGTAATGTAGCCTGGATGTGCCTCTGTCTCTGCTTTGCATGTGCTGTTGCAGAAGCCTTTCCCAACAGGTAAGAACCACTGCCAGGAAGCAACACAACCACACGNGGCTTTATCATTATTACTACTCATAACTTGTACTTTTATTCCAAATTTAATACTTTAGATTAATAAAACAGGGCAAAATCTTAGCTTAACATGTTATAAGGTTTCAATAAACTTTCACAGGTTCAAAATAGATTACAGCTAGTTTAAAGGACAGCATTATTACACAATTCTCCCTTCCGCCTTTCATTAAACCATTATTTCAACAAATTTAACAAGTCACGCTATTTTAACAGGTTCAACTAACATTCTTAACAGACAAAACCTTTAACCTTTGTAATACAAGCTTAGTGAACAAATATTTCATCCATTTATTACAGCCACCACCTTATTAACCGCTCCCCCTAACTACCAGTGCTGCTAATTAGTACCTTTGGGTGGGATACGGCTCCATCGATTTCCTCAGGCTTTCCGGAGCGCGGAGGGGACTGCGAGATTCCCACGCGGTCAGGAGGAAAGACAGTCGGCACTCCGTGGTAGTGAGGTCGTAGAGAAANCCTAGCCCGAAACCTACACATTGTGTAACAAAATAATGTAATTGCTTTCTTGGATTTTGAAAGGTAAACTATCTGAAAATGAGTTATGGCAAAGACAACAGCTCCTGCAGGACTGTGTGTTAGGATATTTTGTTTCTGGAAAAATAGGTGTCCTGCTGTTCTTTTGAGATATGTTCTCCTCAGTGACTTCCCCAGCTGCTCAGGGATTCGCTCAGATAAGCCTGGTGTTTAACCCATGCATTTTATTAAACAGTTCTCTTCTGGAAGGTTTTGTAGTTTATCCATTTGGGATCCACTTGGTCACACGTGCATGTAAGATAACACTGTCAAAGCACAGTCTGTTTTGCTGAGATGCAAGTAGTGGGTCTAATCCTGCCCTTGGGGAGACCTGTTCCATTCCCGAGGAAAGCAGCAGGCTGGCAAACCTGCACCTCGGAGCAGAATGGACCCGTGGGCTCTGCTAAAGGCATGTGTGCCTCTGTAAAATCCTCTGAGAAGCTGTTTCTGCAAAGCTCTATAGAAATATCAATACAATCCAGGAAATGTTTCTGAAGCAGCAGCTGAATGTTCTGCTTCCATTTTTTTTTAATTTAAATTTGCTCTTCTTGGTAAATGCTGGGTGAGGAACCACATGCCATTAATGGCCTTCTCATTTCATCCAAAGTTTCACCCCAACCAGAGAGTAAGAGATGTGGCAGGCACACTGATACTGCACTGTGCAGAACATGCTTCGGAGCTGTTCTTGCTTTGATTTCTCAGAACTAAGAGCTCTGCATCACTCTGATACAAAGTCATGTGCTTTATTGCCGAAATGTCCTCAGAAAGGGCCAGGGAGTCCTGGGAGCCTGAAGGATTCTTCACTACTACTGCACTGACCTTTGGAGAATGATCTCAAAGCACTTTTGAAAAGCATTGATGAAACATTTGTTGGCCATTTTAGAAGGAGAAAAAGGGGCCAAGCCAGCAAATTCCCAGTTCTCTCTGCTAAGCACAAGGAACATCTGCTTTTTATTTTGCCCGGTCTACTTTCCTGTGGGCTGTGTTTCTGCTGGACAGAGGTGGTCTGCCATGCCCCAATCCCTGTGGGAGGGCTTCCTGCTTGCTTCCATCTGCATGCCTATGCCCATGCCTATCCCCATGCCCATTCCCATGACCATCCCCATCCCTCCTCCCACAGCTGGGAGGCTGCCCAGTGCCATCTGCAGGGCCACAAATGCTCCCCTGCTCCTCACCTGCCTCCCAGCCTGTCCCATGGACATCCTTACAGATGGCCTGGGGAGCCATCGTGGTTCCAGGAGAGGAGCCTCAGGAGAGGAGCAGCCCAGCTGTGAGCCAGGATGTGCAAAACTAGGATATTTCATGAGCAGAGCAGCTTCAATCTCCTCACTCCCCAGTGGGACAGGCCTCTGGATAGAGAGGGGAGCACTAAAAGGTCCTTTAGGCTGTGCTGAGTGCTGGGTGCTGTATACTGGGTGCTGGGTGCTGAGTGCTGGGTGCTGTGCTGCAGGCTCCTGCCAGCGAGCTTGGTCAAAGCATATCCGGCTTCACCATGAGAAAAGACGGAGTTTCATCCTGCATAGAAACACCACAAAGGCCAGCTGTTTCTGAGAGGATGTGGGGACATGCAAATGGGCACACAAGTAAAAATAATAAACCCCCAAATGTGCTGATGGCTTGGCCAGGGCTGGGCTGCCCAGGGATGCGGTGGCCCCAGGAACCAGAGAGCAGCTGTCAGTTATGACTTTATTCATTTTCACATTTAGATATTACAACAAAACTCTTAATGACAAAGGATAACGAGTACTATTGGAGGAGAAGAAAGGAAGCAGTGTTCTAACTGGTTTGATATATAACCGTGAACTTCCAGAGAGGAGACTCAGTGTGAGCTATAAACACTCACATATGCTCACTGGTAGGAAAACTCACGTGCAAACACCCACACACTCACACACAACACACTCACACACAGACCACGCTTTGTACTCGCACAAAACCCATGTTGTAACCTACTTGCTTCGAAGGCAGCCCACTGAAACATTGAATGCTGCTGGAGCAACAACAGGTACCAGGTTAAAATATTGCAATATAAATGAAGAGTTACTTGATACACAGGTTTTTCTTCAGAGACACACATGTATTTGCAAGTAGGGGACCCAACACTTTGTTTTCAGGAGGGAGGAATGTCCTCTCAACACCAACACTTTGTAAGAAAAATGAGGCCGAGCATAGAGCCGAAACAGTCATTTTAAAGGAAGGTGATGGTGATAAATAGCTTAGCTTCAATGTTGAGTTCCACTAAAAAGCCCAAACAAAACTAAACAGAGCGTGCACTGTGAACGAGCAGGCACAATTATTGAATTCTGTGTTTTAAGAGTTGAAATACTCCCTTGTCATTGTGGAAACACAGAAAACACTGTTGTCTCACATCCTAAAACCAAAACAGACCAGCTTCACTTCATGCTCATGCTTATCTGGAGACTGTAAAAATAAAAAGCCAGAAATAATGCAAGAGAGTGGGAGGGGTTATCAGGTAATCTAATTTTAGTATACTTTTAGATAGTGAAAGTACAATTGTCTCAATAGCTCTTCAATATCCCACACTCATCAGCAGGAGCATCTGAAGAGGACCCAGCGTTTGCTCCTGTCATGCTGCATTGTTCACGCAACGCTGTTGACACAGATACAATAGGATCTGATTCAACCTTCCCCCAGGAAGGTGGTGCAAGAGAGAGAAAATAAACTTCTGTGGAGTTGAATGTTCAAAAATCAGGTGTCACACCAGTGCCTTCCCCAGCATGAAGCAGGGGATCGTTAACGATGGCTCTAATGAAGTAACCCTTCTCCACAAGGATGCTTGTGAGCAATTTACATCTAAACCTAGAGACAACGTGCAGCTGTCCTGTCTGCTTGGCCATACTGACAATCAGCCTGGGCACCCAAATGCCTCTGTCCCCTTTCTGCTGAGGAATTCTGCCACTGCCCTGCAAGTGTTGGGCTTTGCTAGTATATTATCTGGTCCTCACATATGGACAAGGACTTGCAGCTACTTTGGAATTCTCTTTTTCAACTATTATTTTCTATGTAGTCCTCTTTCTTGGGCCATCTCTCATGTGGGGCTGTGTTTCCAGGCAGAGAACTCTTTGTGGAGCACTGGAAACAAGAGAGCCTGAGCACATCATCCAGTGAGCAGCCTGACTTTAGCTCAGCCAGACAACTTCCACCCATGTGAATGCCAGTGGGGACCTCCAGCAGCACAGGGCACACGCAGCCTTCCTTCTGCCAAGGGAACCACCAGTTCAAAAACCAGGGCAAGGTGAGGGCAGGAGAATCTGGTCTGGCCTATGCCCCGTTGGCTGTCCTATTTCCTTGGCCTTGTTCTCCAGCATCTCCTGCCAGAGAACTGAGTTGCAACAATTACTTAAAGATGCTTAAATTCCTGGCAACTTCAGGGGACACCAGTAGAAGTCAGGGGATTCATTGTCACATGTGGTTTTCAATTCCACATCTTGAGCCAGTTTGGCTCAAGCTGGTCCTCTTTTGTGCCTCTTTTTTGCCACGCAAATCGCAGCCATGTCATCCTGATGACACAAAAAGGGAGGGGAACTTCGAGCTGCACAGGCTTAGAGAATCTGAATGACAGGCATGCTTTTCCCATGTGCTAAATAAATCTCCCCATTACACTTGTGCAGAGAACTATAATTAAGACTTGGCAACATCATCCGTACGGACTCACAGGCTTACGTCGGGAAACGTGTAAAACCCTCTGCTGGAAAAGAAATACAGTTTGGAAAAGCTGTACATCTGACAGGAAACACAGCTTTAAAAGTCCAAACCCTTGGCTCTGTGACAGAGGTGTGGCCGGCAAGCAGAAACTCCCTGGTGCTGAGATGCCCTGGTGCACGGAGCTCTGCCAGCCACAGGCACGTGGGAGAAGAGATGATGACAAGCTGTTCAGACAAGCCTCTTCACCCAGACTCCTCTGGTGGTGATGTAACCATGCTCTGTGGCTGAGCTCTTGGATTGGAAGCAGGATGGACAGAAGTAGGTGGGAAGTGGTGAGGCAGCAGTGCAGAAATCTAGAGAGACTGTGGAGGTTCCTCAGAGCTCTGAATTCACATGGTATCTTTTAGAAACAAAAGGCCCAAGTGATGAGATGTTTCCCCAGCAAATGTTCCTTAATCCTTTAGAGACAGGTTGTATTGTGCTGGCGGCTCTGCAACAGAAAACTGGAGAGGAGCTTGCTGGGCAGAGAGTGCCTCCTTCGAGTCAGGGAATTTGGGTGACAGGAAAGGTCATGGTGCAGAACGGTCCACTCAGGAGAATCAAGGCTTGAGCCCTGGCCAGGTGCTGCCATCCATGTGCTCAGTGATGCCAACACACAAGGGGATGCAACCCAGGCACCTCAGTGCTGGAGCTCTGTTCCTTCCATTGTTTCCAAAACACTTGCAGCAGTTTGAAAATAAACATTTCACTCCCTACCCCTTTGATCCTTTTCCTCCCAGCAAACAGCCCATTTTTGCTCTGTGTTTAGAGACCAGCTGAAATTAACCCAGCTTTGCTTTAATTTCTCACTCCAGCAACAAATGATCTCAACACGGCTCTGGGAGAAGGGGGAGGCGAGAGTAGCAGACCTGTGAGTAACCTGCTCCCACCACAGATCATAAAAACCCTGTTTTGCACAGGGCCAGCAAAAAGAGTTGCTGTTTATCTCACTGGAAGCACTTTAGCCATCAGCTGATGACCTACTCAGCACTAGCTGTGTTGAGATGGCTAAAATAATCTTGGTGATAAGGCAGATTGACAGGTTTCCCCCCAGCAGAGATGAGAGGGGTGTGGGTGTAGCTTGCAGAAGAGATGGAGAGGCTGGCACCTACTGAGAATTAGCAGCATGCATGAGCATTTACAAAGATCTCTTGGGATCTTTCCGTACACCTCTTTAAAATGTCCTGCTCTTGCTGCTAATACCACTAGGGACTTGTTCCCTTTGATTCTGCTCCACAGATCCGCAGCTGACATCATGAGGAGGAGAGGAGGAAGCAATCCAAGGAAAAACATTCAGGCTGCACACCAGGAAGAAACTTGAGACTAAGACAGATCTATTTATATCTGACCTGAAACGGGCTTTCTGAATGGGAAGCTGATCTGAGCGGAGGCTGGATGGAGGCAGAAGGTGCCATAGTGCTGAATACAGGCACCCACTCACCAGCAGAATGCATCTGTCTGAGCCACAGGGAGAAAAGAAACATGAGGAATCAGGGAGGTGCTCTCTGCAGTCCCGGCATGGGGAAGCTGCAGCTGGAGGTGCTGCATGGGCCATCGTGCTGTGGTTCCAAGGACATCAGTGTTCCCCATCCCCTTGGGGTAGGCTCCCTGTTGGGTTTGAGCATAGATTGAAGGAGAAGCTCTGAGTGACCCTGATGACATGCCTGGAAACTGAGAGGGGATGCCTTGGCAAGCGCCTCCAGGGTCTGGTGCCATTAGTACTGCTCGGAGAAGAAGGAAGCATGGAGTGTGGGGGGACTGGCCCCCTCTCCAGGCGGGGTGCAGCTGCCGTCCTCAGAGTGTTCTGACAGCTCCCCGTATTCACTGTTGTAAAAAGTCTGGCCTCCGACTTGGACCCCATAGGACGGTCGACATCTGCCCCGCAGGTCCGACTGTTCCCCTGGCAGCTCCATAGTTCGACTGGGCCCTTTACTGCTGTGACAGAGAGAGACACAGGGAATCAGTCTGGGCACTCCTATCAAGCCTCTGTCCTGCTTAGAGAGATCCCAGCTTCAGGAAATCTCACCTGCTAGTGCACGGGGCAGAGGCAGGGTCAGGAATAGTCTTACACCTCTGTTTCAAAGCACAAAACCAGGCCTTGCTCTAAACCTAAGCACAGCCTGTATGTTTTGTGAAAAATCTGCACATAACCTGGTGAAAGAATTATTTCAGCTCTTCTAGATACCTTTGGGATAGCTTCCAGATACAGGGAAGGTTTGGGATCCCAATGAGCAGGGAGAGACAAGACACATTGCCTTAATTGCTTCTAGACCTGCAGGAATAGTAATAACTGATACAAATCGATGGCCAGGATGGGGGAATGAAGGAAGATGATGAAGATGATGTGGCAGCCCCTTCTCAGCACTTGCCAATACCAAGTGACTGGTAGGAAGTCACAAGAGCAAGGGCAGGGACATATTCAAGGAGTGGTTTAAGCCCAGGAGACAGGACACCAGGTGTAGAAGACAACAGGAACATGCCTTAGGGAAAAGAGGACAAGGACAAGGAGTGGGGGACAATTTGATACAACATCAGAGAGGCCACAGGGCTGTGACTAAGAGAAAAGACAATGACCAGCCTGATCTGATGTTGGGAGGCAGAGGAGGTGAGGAAGAGGCTTGGGACTGGTCTTATCTACATGAGCTGACACGGCTTGCTTAACACACGCCTTGTCACCGAGACAAGGTCCCAGCCTGCTCTGGCACCAGGCAGAGGTGAACTGGACAGGTTCTCACCCAGATTTCAAGCCTGGGGCAAGGACACAGCCATTCATAACTTCCTCAGCCCTGGGAGCACCAGCTCCACCTGCCAGGTTCCATAACAGCATGTGGGAAGTCCTAAGGCCTGTACCACCCCTGCACCATGACATCAGGGCTCTGTAGCCCCTGGGTCAGGGCTGAGGGACGGAGGTGGCAGCCACATAGTTTCTGTCCATCCCACCTGCCACTGCTTGAACAAGCCCTGACACATTTCACCAGAAAATATCAATAAACATTAACAGTTTCATTAACACCATCACTCCACTGTGCCTCGTTATCTGAACAGACATATTCTCATTGATGGACACAGTTCATTTTTTTAAATCCTAGGATGCAACAGGCATGTCTGTTCTTTGTGTGTTTTGCCTCTCCTTAATGAGTGCATGGACTTATATCTGGCTCAGGACCCGCAGCTGAGGGCTCCAAGCAGTACAACCTATGGGGAGACACCAAAGCTGCCTCCTGGTCTCACTGCATTTGGCAGCAGGGAGGTCTGAGTGGCTGGACTTAAGGAGTACCTGAATCCACCTTCTTTTCTGTGTCGGTTTTCTATCCTCTCAAATTCCTCAGATGCCAGAACCATCCCACTGTCTGTCTGATTGTCCTGGAAGGAAGCAACAGGAGTTATCAGTAACATCCCTGTCGACTGATCAGAGTGAGAAGGAAGGAGAAATCATTCAGGAAATGTGATCATATGTATGTGTGACGGGGAAGAAGAGGTGGGGGCACTTTACCATCATGCTCCATAGTTTTGCTGGATCTAATTTTCTTATGTACCTCCTTAAAAGTAGCCTATAAAAAGACAGGATTTCTGTGTGCAGTTCAGTGCCACTTTTGCAGAAAAACAAGAGTGCTCCCTGCCTGGAAGATGTATTACCATCAAATCTGTGAGACATGAGATTTTCCTCCAAGAGTAAAGGTATGTTTTTCCACTACAGGAGAAGTAAGTACCAGTGAGAGACCAGGGGGTCCCTACGGCACAGTGCCATGTGGGTCAAGATGCAGGAGGTGCAGGCAAGCACTCTGGGTTTACCTAGTCCTGGCTGGATTTCAGTGTGCTTAACCAGGCCACGTTCATAGATTTGAGAAGGGTTGAAGAGCAGGCTTTTCTCTAAGGTCCTTTATAGTCCACTTGTTTTCAGATCTATCCTCCCCATTTCCCACTCAGGCAGTGTGAGCTGTGCTGTAGAGAAACCCCTGAGTGCCAGGTGGAGAAATGAATGTGCACAGGACTCCAGGGACTGAACAGGAATGACACAGACAGACGGACATGAGATAGGACTGATCTTCCTTCCACAGTTTTAATTATAAAGGTGTCAGAAAACAGCTGAATATTTCTTTGCCCCCCAACTCAACTCCAGTGAGATTCTACTCACCGGGTGTGCCTTGTGCATTGTTTGTGTCATGGGAAACTCTTCAAAAGTCTTTATCCTGGATGGACACCTGATCTGATTTCCTCCCGTCAAACAACCAGGGAACGAGACGCAGTTGTAGTATCTGTAGGCAGAAGCAGAGTGTGTTCAGTAAAGCAAAGTCACTGGCCTGAATAAACAGAACCTGAACCCAACATCCTCATTGTGCAACCAAAATATGCAGGGAAGCAGATGACTCAAATGGTGGATTTTGGGTGGGTAATGGGGTCATCTTAGGCCTCTTCACCCCATAGTACTTCTGCTGTGGGGGAGCACCCAGACTTCCCGGTTAAATCAGGCCCTGATGACCTCTCCACTTGAGATAAACAGAAAAACATCACATAGATCTCAGGCATCACATTATCACAGCTCTCCAGAGAGGAGAGGCTTAGGCATTAATGTTTGGGTCCATTAGGAACAGATAGGATGAAACTCCTTACATGATCTTCTAGCAGCATAGCTTGAGCCAGAAGGAATGTCATAGGCTTAGACACCAAGGGCTCTTTCTCATCAGCAAAATCAAGTAATTTTGCTTTTGTAAGCAAGATGCTGTGGCCTAAATTCTTGGATCACACCTTATCACCTGGGATTTTTCCAAGATCAGGGTTCCCCCTCTATCCCTCAGGTCCCATATTGCTCACATTGCTGACTACCTGCTGGGCTCTCTGCCCCTTTCAGAGGGAATTCACCTTGCTGCGAGGCTGTGACAGCGTATCCTCATGTCAAAGTCCTCTTCATCTGAGTTTTGCTGGGCAGAGGAAGGCACCTGGGAGAAACCATCATCTTCTGAGCTGTGAGAGTCGTTCAGTGGTATGTAATCCTTCCCTTCCTGTAGGAAGAACAGTTAGTGGCCTTACAAGGGGAGAACTTTCCCACAAGGAAGGGCTTCACCAGAAGAAGCTGTCAGAGCTGGGAAGGAAAATTTCTGGTTTATGTATTGTATTTCTTTGGGACAAAATATCTGGCCAGCCATTTCTGTGCCCTTTGCATTAAGTAGCTGGGAGTGATGCGTGGAGGTGTCTGTGAGCAAGAAAACAACCTAATCCCACAGTTCTCCAGCATACATGGACAGAGCACTGTGCTCCAGGGCAATGTCACTGTAGCTTAGTCATGCCTGTGAGGGGAACCTGTGCTGAAAGGTTAAAGTGAGGGACCTCAGGATGAGACATTCTTGAGTATTCAAGCATTTAGCTATCAGCTTCTGAAAGGGAACATCACGAAATAGTTAAAAGACCTGAAAGCTCATTGTAGTTAAATGTCCTGGTGAGTTACTGCATGAAAGTGATTAGCAATAGTTTCAAAGAAATCTGTATAACTGACTGCTGTAATGTAGCAGTTGTTTTGTTCACATGGCCCTGACATTTCAGTCTGAGGGCAGAGTTTCAGAAACCCTGGTCAAGTTGTGGTTTTCATTATGCAGGCATGTGGGAAGCAGAAGTACCAGGGCTTTGACTCAGCTGAAGAATTTGAAATAATCACCTGGGGATTAGGATGGAAATATTGGAAAGACGACTGAGAGGGCATCCACCCTACAAGGAATGGAGTTATATGAGGATGCAGCTAGAGGGCTGTCACAGAAGTGAGTTTTCCAACAGCTCTGGGAAACAGATCTCTGACCCAGGAATCTCTATGACACTGGTTGGCCTGTGCAAAGATACTGCATTGACCATGGAATCAGCAGAGGGCACATCAAGGGAAATAGACATGGGAGAAGAAAAAGCTGTCTGGAGCTGAGCAGGGACACAGAGAGGTTTTCACCTGCTGGACGTTTTCCTGAAGAAGGTTTCCCAGTATCTCCACAAGGTCAGAGAAAGTCGGTCTCTCCTTGGGATCACCGTGCCAGCAGCTCAGCATTATACGGTAGCTGCCAAGAAGAGATGCTGGTTTTATGCCACAGAAACCCCCTCCTACTTGACTTCACAGCTCCCAACAATATAGTTCCCACTGGGACAGCCAGTACCTACACTGTGAAGGAAAGCCTGGCACACCCAGCACACTGGCCAGGTGGACTTACTGGAAGGGTGTTGGTTTGTTATGCACTGAGTTTAACAGGGCATGAGGAGCTAATTCAGACACCTCTGATACCCTTACAAGCAGGAAAGCACATTGCCCACTTACAGATCCATCCCAGCATGGGCATACAAAGGTACCTAGAGAGGTCTGATCCGAACCTATCTGGCTTGCTCTCTAGGCAGCTGCCTAGAGTGAAGGATGTGTGGGCACATTCCCCACCCTGGTGGAAGATCTGCATTCCACAGAGTGGCCTGTCCTGCCCTAGGCTGGAATCTGGAAGGTTTCTGCCCTCCCACAGAGGGCTCTGCTCTGACCAGTGACAGGATCTGTGAGGTTTCTGACTCACATTTCTGCTGTGGCGTACTCTGGGGCTCTCATCCTGGTACCATCCTTGAGCCTCTGGCAGAACTCCTCATTGATCTGGACTCCAGGATATGGAGATGCTCCTAAACAAAGTTCAGAGAAGGGTGGGAATGAAATATGCCATCAGAAACCAGTCCTTCTGAGATTGCCCTTCCTCTCAAAGCACCAGGAGATGTGGTCACTTCTCATACCCAGCCCAAATCCGTGGTGCTACCCAAACCAGGATTCTCTGTCTCAGTGAGCTGAAGGCCACTTTTCTGCATACCTGTGTCCCCATCATTCTGTTCATGGGTGGATATGACCTTCACATTCTTTTTTTCCCACAATGATGGCACATCCCATCAGTCCCTAGACATGCTTCAGAATGTCAGTGCCTCTGGCACAGACTCACCCACCAAACTGCTACATGGGTAGAGATGTTTCCCTCAGCAGTGTGAGTCCCTCGTTAGCACTCACCTAGTGAGAAGATTTCCCAGAGAAGGACCCCAAAGGACCAGACATCACTCTGTGTAGTGTAGACCTTGTCAAAGATGCTTTCTGGAGCCATCCACTTCAGTGGGAGACGGGCCTGCAGGAGGGAGAGGGAAGGAACAAGTGTTTAGTCAGGGACATGGCCCAGGACAGCCCTTCTAGTTGCAGTGGGATGAAAGGCATGAAAGGAAATCAGAGCTGAGAGCCCTGCTTCTCTGTCCATGGAGGAATGGAATTTTGGTTAGGTCAGAGACAGATGGAGACACTGGAAGGGTGATGAAAGGATATGAAGAAGATGTTAATGACATGGTGAGAGGCAGAATGAAGGAGACAGAGATCTGCTAGTGGAGAAGGAAGGACACACATCATCAGGCCAATGGCTTCTGGTCCCAGCCATGCCAAGTCCACTCCTTTTTCATCTTTTTGTCATGGGGGCCTAATCTGTCAAGGGTTTGAGAAGATGGCACTCACACTGCCTTTCCTGACATAGTCAGGGTCCTTGTAGATGTCCCGGGCCAGGCCAAAGTCACAGATCTTTACCACGTTGTTCTCTGACAGCAGGATATTGCGAGCTGCCAGGTCTCTGTGGATGCACTGAGGGCACACAAAGAGGAAGGGGCAAAATCAGAGGGACAGAAACGACCACCAAAAAGTGCAGAGAAACCCCCTCCCACTGTGAGCCTGACCTGGGGAAACGGTGGAAGTGGAAAGGAACTAAAGATAAAAATTTTAAAAGAGGATGGTTATGAAGAGGTCGAAATACAAGAGGACTAATTTCCCATCTTTGTGATCACTCAGATTTCCTGAGAAGTGTGAGGCAGATCACGGAATCTCTCTGTGTGTCACCTGTAAAGTGGCTGTAGTCACATGTTCTCTCGTCAGGCATGCACAAAATCTCAGGTGAGCAAAGGAAAGGATGAACTCACCTTCCGGGATGCCAAGAACTCCATGCCACGTGCTACCTGGAAGCTGTAGCAGATCAGGTCTTCCATTGTCAAAGGGCTTTGCCACAAGTCATCCACTGTCCAGAAGTACAAGAAAATGATTAGACAGTGAGCAATCTGTTGTCCTGACTGCCTCTCTCCAGGACTGTGGGGTACAGCTGGTCTCTCAGTGAGACAGAGCTAGTCCTCAGAGCTAACTGGAGTAACCAGCTCCCCTCCAAGATTTTCTGCTTAGGCGGCAGAAGGCACACAGCAGCAACCTGTTCAAGTGTGAGGAGAATGAGTCCAGCCTCCAGCACAGGTCAGTCAGAGTTGTGGGGAACAGGACTGGAAGGGACTTTGAGCATCAGCTCATCATTACTGTCCTAGGAAGGACGCACCTAGATCCCCCTCAATTTTCCTTTCTTTAGGCTAAAAAACCCCAAAGGGATTTCATCCTGCTTTCTGGGTTTCTAGAGTCTATTACAAGAGATGATGTAATAGTGCTGTTCAGGGAATTGCCATGCAACAGTGACCACCTCCAAGGCTGAGTCCCAGCTCCTCTCTGACATTCCCTACCCACTCCCCAAGCTAGCCAAGTCTGGCATTTTTTTGGTGGTACAGGTGAGAAGCTGCTGCCGGGGCTGGAGCATTACCTTCCTGGATGGGCTGTGCTGTCTGCCTCTTGTGCATCAGGAAGCGGTGGAAGATGGCACTGTCGCTGGTCCCAGAACGGCTCCTCCTGTCTGCTCTCACTGCCTCCACGATGGACTGCACCTGAATACGCAGCCTCGGAGACTTCTCCTGGCAAAGGGGACCAAACCAAAACCCCTCAGCAGGCAAAACATATTGTAACACCCACACCCACATGCTGCACAGTTGTTTCCTGTTTTAAGCTACAATTCTGGCCTGGGAGCACCCATTCTTCATTGCAGAAAGGACAGAGGGTGTCTTTGTCACATTGTCAGATCATGTATCAGGCTGCACATCTTCCTTCCCTAGACATGGGACAGGTCCTTAGGGGCAAAGGAAGCTACTTACCCTGTAAGGACTAAATCCTTCCCGCTTGGTCCGCAGGTAGTTGGAGAGGTTTCCATACTTGCAGAACTCAACAATAACCATCAGTGGACCTGGTGAGAAGACACAAAAGGTCAGAGCAAAAGGTGCAGCCCCACTGAGCTGTGACATCTCCCTAAGTGCACACAAACACACTGATAACCTCCCCACATGTCCCTGTGACCACACACGTGGCCAGCAAAAAGGACACGGGACGAGCACTGATCTCTGGGAGCATGCACAGCCTGTTGCCCTGGGGTATTTACCATTGGGTTTGGTACAGGCACCCAGCAAATTCACCACGTTGAGGTGATTCCCAATGTGAATGAGGATCTTCAGCTCTGACATCAGTGCCTTGTGCTCGCTTGCGGTAGCTCCCTCTGGAAACACACAGACCATGTCATGACACCTCCTCACAGCTTTTCACTCCCCCTCACCACCCTCCTCTTAGCAGCATGTTCATAAGAGTCTTACTGAGGAGGCTGTGACCTCAAACCTCAGCACATTTTGCTATTGCATGTTCCCACATGGAATGTCAAGCCTCGTCTGGAGATCCCAGTATCCCTGCTCTAACATGTAGGGTGCTCTCTGCAGCTGCAGGGACCCAGACCAAAGGACAACACAGTCTGTGCCCAACATTTTCTTCCTTGTGATCACTGTGCAGTGAAAAAGATCACTTGAGGCTTACATACAAATGTTTGAATCTCTGCCCTTTTGGCCTCCAAACAGAAATAATGAGCCATAAAACAATTTGAAAGAAAATTAGGAACAAAAGACATCTGATTCTTTTTATCACAACTGAAGATAGGAGTGGTCTCAACTCAAACTGAGATGTCTTTTTATGATTCCAACAGCAAACACAGTGTCGTGCCCCTGCCATCTCTCTGTACTGCATCTTCTCTCGTGTGCACAATTCACATCAATTCTTGACCCTCTGTTTTACCCCCAGGGTGTGTTCTCTGATTTTGTGTGCCTTTTTCATACTTCTCAGCTTCCCCATATGCATTTTGTTTTACTTGGGAGTTTATAAATTTAGCCTGAGAGACCAAAGCATCCTCCTGAGCTGCAGCTGATGGGCTAGGTGACAGCCATGCCTCAAAGGACTGTAAAGCAACCTCGCATGCCAGGCTTCCCTCTGCATTGCTGTGCAGATCATCTGTACACTTGCAGTGGTAAATACTGCTCAGATGAGCCATGACTCAGTTTCCATGTACAGGCTGCTTCTGGCCAGAGACTGCCCCAGTGTTTTGTTTGGTGCCAAATTACAGAATAATGTTTTGGATGCCTGATTGAAAGTATAGCTATAAAAGCTTAAAAACTCACTCTGGAGTGACCAGGCTTTGGGTGCAAAGCCAATTTAGCCCTCAGAACTGGGTAAGAGCTGCAGTCTGCATTTATACCTAGCTCTGAATCTGGCCCATAAACACAAAATAGAGGCATATTTGGAAGAAGGCAACTGGAAGCAACACTTCCTTTAGTGACCTGTCAAAGAGGGGCTCTAGAATTTTGTTTGTCCTCTGAGACAAATTTCATTCTTTGTCTTTGCAGACAGATAAATTTCCTTGAAAGCTGCATCTCCCAAGGCCCTGCTGTCTGTTCTGCCACTCTCCTCCCAGTGCAGATGAATGGGGCCAAAGCATCCATGAGGGGAAGACAAGAGGATCAACTGTGTTGAGACCAAGACATGATTAATTAAAAGACAGGCATCTACATGGTGGACATTTCCTGGCAGGTGCTTCATTCATTGCTGTCTACCCACACTGCATGTTTTGCTTTGCTGTCCACGTACCTTTCAGCATTTTGACTGCTACAGTCTCACAGCTGTTACTTTTATTGATCCCAAATGCTGATGCTTCCACCACCTTCCCAAAGGCACCATGACCCAGGACTTTACCTATGGACAAGGAAAGAGGCAGTGTGAAGAAAGGCAGGTGCAGAACAGGCAGAATAGAATGAAAGAAAACAAAAATCCTGACAGAAAACCATGGGAAGAAGAAAGAAAAAATATTATAAAAGAAAAGGAAGGAGCAGAACAGATGCCCTTTCAGGCGGCTGCTTGCTGTGTCGGTGAGAATAAGAGAAAGGATGATGGGAGGAACTGAGACAGAGCTGGCATGGACAAAGCAGAGGAAGGAAATGGCCCTGCAGAAGTGAGGGGCTGTTTGTTGCCCTCCAGCAACAAGTTGTTGTGTGTGGGAAAGGTAAACATGATCCTTTGGAGCAGAGCAGCCAGGACTAATGTCACTGCTCTGTGCCTCAAAGGTAGTCTGCTGCCCTTTAAACTCTGCCAGACAGAGGGAAGAGACTGCATGTAGGTGTCTCAGCATGAGGATGATAATGGTCCTGGTCCTGAACTCGGGGTACCTGCTGTGAACTGGACTGTTCTGTCCAGACTGCCATTTGGAGAATATGGGGATGTGTTCTAAAGCATGCCCAGGGGTCTCCTGGTCTCAAGTGATGCCTGTGTGGGTACACTGAGAGCGTCTCAGCTTACAGTTGGCTCAAAACTTCTCCATAGTCAGATTGAAAGAGATTTCCCAGGCACAGCTGGGCTTTAGGGACACTGTGGGGAAGAAGATGGAAGCATGGGGCAGAGAGAAAGCACGAAGTACACAGAGGTGTGTAAGAAACCTGGAGGGTGAGTTTGAAGGGCTGGTGGGAAGTCCTGATCGTAGCATGCAGTGGCAGGGAGCGGGTCTGGCTCACCTAGGCGCAGGCGGTCTCGTGGGAACTCCCACTTGCTGGAATCATAGGGCAGGTACTCGCACTGCTCCTCCAAGGGCACCTCACCAGGGTCCATGATGATGGAGAGGTAGCCTGTCTTGATGTCTGCATGGGCAGGCTGCAGGAATTAGCCAACACAAGGGGTGAGGAGGTGCCCTCCCTGCCTTGGGTTCTGAATCCCAGAAGGTATTTGGATTCTTTGCCTGCCTTGACCAGCTTCCCCCTAGCAAAATCCATTCCCTGTCACCTCCTTTACCACAGCCCTTATGCACACTGTCCTGGGCAGTGAGAGCACTTGAAGCATCACTCAATGACCTCCTCTTTTTAGTGGGTGATGTCATGCAGCTCCACATCACAGCAATGGTGTTGCCCCAAGCCCTGCTATGCCACCTCCCCTGCCTGGGACAGAGACAGTCACGTACCCTTTTGATGTTGCAGAAGATGAGAATAAGGAGGATCCAGAAGAAAACAGCTATAACGCCAGTTCCAATCAGGATGACAATCTCCACGTTGGTCCTGTCATCAGAGCCTGTGGGATGGGAGGGAAATTGTAACCTCAGAAATTCCCATTCTGTGCCCCAGCTCAGCCATGCCTTGTGGCCTGCAGCAGGTGACTGGGGACATGTTTGCTTGAGCTAAACATGCTCTGGACTACAGATCCTCCTGTGGGAGCACCATGCCACCAGCAAGGCCAAGGGGCTCTCATGGCCTCCCACTGTCACAGGGAAGAAACGTGGGAACTTGCCCACAACTCGTACTCCATCCCTTCATCCCCAGGGGTGTTGCAGCTGCTGGTACCTTCCACGGAGACGCTGGCTGAGGAGTTCACACAGCCCTTAGCGTTGCAGACGCTGCACAGGTAGAGCCCAGCATCCTCCTCCCTCACCCTCTGAATGCTCAGCCTCTGGTTGAAGTCTGCCAGGTCAATCCCTGTAAGGCACGGAGGGTTGTGGTGGTCACTCATAAGGAGGAAAGATTAGTGTACTGGACTCACCCAGGATCAAAACAAGACCCCTGTTTTTTGGCTGATTCATTTTAGATGTCAGAATGAAATTGCACCAGCTGGTGGAGGCTCTTCTATGGCCTGATGGCCTCAGAAATACCCTGGAGGGGCCTTCCCCAGGCAAGGTGTGGAGGGGACAAATCTCCCACCAAGCATGGATAGGGACAGTGCCCAGGCAGTACAGCTGGTGTGTCAAGTTTTGCTTCAGCACCTGTTCCTTTCCCTCTGCAATGTGCCTGGATCCTTCCCACGTTCTTTCCATGAGATCTGGGTTGGTCCCTGCTTAAGCAGAGATGACAAGCACGGGGCTGAGAGTAAGAATATGAATGATTTATCTCTCTTTGCTCTCCAACTGAATGTGCACATGCACAGACAGTGCTGAGCCAGGCCCCAGGGCATAGACTTGGCCAGTGAGACTGCATCAAACTGGGACAGAATGTGATTAAAACAAGAATTTGTCCAAATCAGAGAATGAGTGCCTTAGTCTGGGCACAGCAGCTGCCAGA
The DNA here is from genome assembly GCA_013396755.1 of Sclerurus mexicanus. NCBI lineage: Eukaryota > Metazoa > Chordata > Aves > Passeriformes > Furnariidae > Sclerurus > Sclerurus mexicanus. The sequence goes on along the minus strand of VWZF01006857.1, from coordinate 607,946 downwards.
ACTTAGCAGTGTTCAGCTCTCCAATGGCTGGACATGATGCACCTGCCTTTGATTCACCCCCAGCCCACTGTACCTGACACTTCTTCCACCAGTTTCTCGTCTTTGTACCAGCTGATTTCAGGAACGTGGTTGCCATCCACCTTACAGCGCATCTCTATGGAGTCACTGACGTTCACCCAAATGTCTGTCAGGTTCTGCTTGAGGCGGGGGATCTCCAGGGCTGGAGGAGCAGCACAAAGAGGAGGAGGGGAAAACGGGAAACTAATTGATCAAAAGAATATCTGTGTTTTTCCTGGTGGGCTTTGGGTCTCAGATCCCTGCTGAAGGGTGTCTTGAGAACCCAGGTGCCCTGCCTTTGCCACCTTGAGTTTAGCTTGTTTGCGTGGCTTCCCCTGGGGATGGACTGGGAAGCTGATGGCAGCAAGAGCACCAGCTCTCCTCTGTCATTCCCGACAGCCCTGTGGACCCTCACCCTGCACAGAGATGTATTTCTTGTGGCAGTGTTTCTCCCTGGTCTTCCTGTTCTGCACCTCACACACGTAGTCTCCCTCCTCGTTCAGGGAGATGTTGGGGATGGTGAGCAGCAAGGTCGCATCGTTGGAGTCGGGCTGGAAGCGCAGCTCCCCGTGCATCTTGGTGGCATAGTGGTGGACATTCTTACAGTCCAGCACAAGGGGGTTGCCCTCTTCATCGTGGAGCTTGGAGAGGTTCAGCCGATACCACTGCAAGTTCTCATAGGTGTAGTTGTCTGCATTGCAGCTCAGCTGTAGGTCCTGCCCTTCTATGGGCTCTTCCGAGGGCTGGGACTCAATCTCGAACCCATCTGGAATGGCTTTCAGGAAGGAAACGAACATGTGAATGAGTTTTCATGGCTGAGCTGCCAGACACAATGAAATAGGCTCTTTGGGCTCAGTCCTCTGAGATCCACCTGTCCTCAGTCAGGGCAAAGAAAACCACTGCAGGGCAGAACTGTGACATGCAAACTGCTGGCAAGCACAGCTTAAGCCAAGGGAGTTTTATGGGATATGCTGAAGACCCAAGACCAAATTAAGATGGGGTCACAAATGAAGCAAGATGGGGAGGTGTGAATTGGGCTGTTACTGCTCTCACCTCAGCTACAGCATTCTGGTTTGCACACATGCCTGCTCTTACACGTGCAGGCAGTGACACAGCAGCAGCCTGGAGAACTGCAGATGCAGAGCATTCCTGGAGCAGCAACTGAAAATGTTCTCTAGCTCCACGGCAGCTGGTGGATCTGACAGCACAGGTACTACCACAAGGGCCATGAGCCCAGCCTTCTGGGATCTATCCAGAAGATAAGCCTCTGCTGTGACCTTGCAGGGCTCCCTGTCCCAGTGGACAGGGACAGACTCCTGCCAGCATGGGGTACTGCTGACAGGAGGCTTATGCAGCCCCATATGGGCCACGACTCCAGTCCGCACTGCTGGGCTCTGGCTTCTACAAACTCATCTTCCTCCCATCACTAAAATCCCGTAGGGACCTTGCCAGGGGTTCAGGTCAGCGGGACCTGGCCTGGGAGTGGGTCGGGTGGTGCCACTAGAGGATGCTCTTGGACCAGGCACATCCCCAGCCTAAGGAGCTGCCTGCGCCTGAGCCAGCAGGATGTCCCCAGCCCAGGACCTGCCCAGGACCTGCTTGGGCTGCTCCAGGACATAGGCACAGGCAGCCCTGGCTCATCTCCCGGTCTGCCGGCCAAACTCTGTCTGCACCGTCTGCTGCCAGGGCTTCAGGCTTTTACCACCCAGCAGAACTCTGGGGTAGCCCTGCTTTTCTTCTGGCTTCCCAGTCACTGTTGAAGGTCCTAACTGTGAATGGCAGGGCCCAGCAGCTCTAGGGACCTGCCTGTTTCAAGCAGAGAGCTCGGCTGGTGCAGGTGGAGGGGAGGTTTGCAGTACTCACTGGTCACGTAGAAGTAGATCAGCCGCTCATCTCGACCCACTTTATTAGAGGCAATACACTTGTACATGGCTGAGACATTGGCCTCCTGGATGGCCAGTTTGCTGACTGTCTGGTGGGGGAAGAGAGCATAAGGAGGAGTTAGGAAGAAGAAGAGGGAAGAGAAGTAGGATCACTGCTGCTCTCTGGCAGACAGGAAAGCCCACAGCAAGTCTGGCCCTAGGCAGCAGCTGTACCTGGGAAAGGGTTATACAAAAATAGCCACTTATTCAATAGCCCTTTGTGCATTTCAAGCCCTACTGTTGGCTATAGCAACAACATGATTTTATTCCCAATCTCTTCTCTTTTTTATGGAGACCAGTCAGCATAGATGCCTTTTCATGGGAGGAAAGTTCTTGCTAAACCCCTGGGGTCACCATGGGGACAGTTACTGTCCCCCTTGCTGTGCTCAGCAAGGGGGACAGTAACGTGATGCACATCTGAGGGGATGGCTAGGCTCCTACCAAGCTTTATTTATAACAGTGGGGAGAAAGGGAAAGGACATCAGGGCTTTGATTCCCTAAGCCCTCTGCAGTTAAGTGACTGCTTAGTGTCCCACAGGCTCAGTGGAATTCACAGGTACTTACAAGAGCTGCCAGCACTCCTTTTATCCATAAGAAGAAATCAAACCTGTGAAAGCATGCCAGCTCTCACCAGTTCAGGAAGAGCTGTCATCTTCTTGCTTTAAATTCCAAGTGTACATAAACATGGTCCTAAAAGCTTCCTCCACCACCTTTCCAGCAAGACATGGCTAAGATTGGGCAAACAGCCAGGCTGCCATCCTGGGAGCATGGACCCAAGAGACGGTGCTTCCAAATAAGCCAGGAAAAGCAGCTGGGGAATAAGGCTGCTCTCCTCCGCCTCCTGACTCACACTGCACATGTATGAGCTGTCAAATGTGTTACAAGCACTCCCCTTAGAGGAGACCTGCAGTTTGAAGCTCTAGTTTAAATGACAAGTTAATCACAAGCAGAAATCCCTCTAATGAGACAAGTTTCAAATGCAAAAATGTGTTCCTGCAGGGAAACTGCTTTGCCTTTACTATTCATCCCATAGACTTCGGGAAGCATTTCCGCTGTAAGTGGCAGTGCATCAGTTGTGTTAACCAGAAGGAACAGTCATTCATTCAGTGCACACTCAATGCAGCTGAAGTGACCTTATTACTGGTACTTTTGTGCATTGTCTTTTCTGTTTCTTGGGGATTTTTCAGTACAGCTGAAGTACAGCTATTGCTGGCACTTTTGTGTGCTGCCTTTCCTGTTTCTTGGGGATTTTCCTTCTAATCTGCAGTGTTATGTTTGAGTTGGGCTTTCTGGATCTGACATCATCCTGTTGCCCGCAGTGCATGGCTCTGCTCATTCTGGCCTTACCAGAGAGAATGAAAACAAGGAGGATGGTAAGACAACATAGGCAGAAAGGAGTAGAAGGAGTGAAAGCAGATTTGAGGATGTAGCATGCCACTGCAAGTGGAAGAGCTGTTTTCTTCTAGAGCTCTTGCACATCCCTGGGATGCACATCCTAATTTGAAGCTTCAGGACAGTTACAGCCAAACAGATGGAATGAGAAGGACACAGCTGAGGAACAGGAGGAAGAGAATGAGGAAAATGGGGAAAGATCAAAAAGGACCAAGATGAGTGTCACATCCGGAGAGGGACTCAAGGGCTTCTCACCCAGGACCTTCCACCACCTCTGCTTTCCTCCCTGGGGGACACCAATCCTTGCCTCTCCCTTCGGTTGCCCTGGGAGAAGCATCTGCCCTTGCCACTCTTTTGGCAGAGTGATGAACTCCGGCCAGGCCAGGGGACGGGAAGTGCCTTTAGAGGTGTGTAGGAAAACAGGAAGTGACTTTCGGAAACAGGGGCCCATTTGTTTGTTCTGCATCCCCCTGTGAGCGGCTGGTGCCCGACACCAGTGGGAACAGGAACCCCGTCACGGCGCAGACCTGACACTCACAGCTACCAGAGACACAGAAAGAGACAGGCAGCAAGCAGGTCACACACTACACGCTGCAATGAGGGAGAGATGTTCCCTCCAGAAAGGAAATGCTGTGATGGAGAAGTGGGCTCTGTGGGCCATGTGTGCTCTCACTCACAGACCTGCAGCGGATGGACACCACCATCTCCGTACCACCCTCACCCCACTGGGTTGAGGACAGATGGATGAAATGCCCCACGAGAAAACATGCACATTCCCAAGGCCAGAGATTTTCTGGCCAGACTGTGAGCTCTGCTCTCCTGTCCAGGCTGCTCTGCAGGGTTTGGGTCTCCAAGAACAGCCCATGCTCGTGCTCAGAAATGGCCGTGGGAGCCCTCACAGCACACAACCCCCATGCCCTCCCTGGATGGATGCCCTGTGTTCAACAGCAATCCATGTAATCCCTCCTGTGCAGACAGCCCCAGTGGGAGCCTCTCTGGACACAGGGTAATTTCTCAGAGGACAGCACTCCCTCGCCCTGGGAGTGCCTGCTACTGCAGAGCCCCAGTGCTGGGAACGGCTGCTGAGGGTTCCTTGTAGAAGCAGAGGTGTGAAGCCCTCCCCAAATCTGTCTCTGCCAGACTCCTTTCCAGCCCACTTTTTCTGGCTGATCACGAAGGACCCCTGTGCCCGTGTCCAGCTCCCTGCCCCAGGCTGGGTTTGGGATACAGCCTCACCTTGTTCCTCCCCTCCACGAACTCCACCCAGGTGTCAATGCTCTCGATGGGGTTCACTGCGTCCTGCTGCGTCACATCTTTCCAGTCCTTGCACTCGGGCATTCGGTCCCGCTGATGGCGCCTTGCTGCCCGGTGCCTGCTATTGCTACATCAGCAGCCAGGGAGGAGCAGGAGAAAGAGGAGAGAGATGGACAGAAGGTCAGCTGGGAAAAAGGCAGCAAAAGTAGCTTTGTGTCTGAGGACTGATGCCCCTGTCCTATAACTGCATAATTTCCTGGGTCTTTCAGTTGTGCGCTTCTGATGTGCTTTATAGGGGTGCTCTGCAACCACTAGTGAGGCAAAAATCTGTAGACAGGAAAACTGAGGCAGGGAACAGATACAAGTGTCCCAGGCAGTGTCTTCACCCCCAGGCTGGAGGCTTCATCTTTCCTTGCTAATGGTGGAGAAAGGCAGAGGCGAAAGCAGTTCATGTGTGCCTAAGGCAACTCTTGATGCCACTTTGCTCAACACCAAGGCCTTAAAGCCCTCCTGGGACTGAGAGTCAGGGATGTCACCAACTGGCTGATGATGCAACACCCAAGGATGCAGCACCCAGCGCTGCTCCTGCTGCCCCTGATTCAACAAAACCAAGAGGGACATATCCCAAGTAGAGGTGCTGCTGGTGTCTCACAGGAGGATGGTGGTACCTCTTTGGGCTAAGACAAGTGAGTGGGGTAAAGTGGCCATATCTCTCAGTGACCCAGGATGCTGCAGCCTGCAAGGTGCTTCTGGAATGCGGCTCAGGGAGGGAGATGGGAGGATCTACCCAAAATCTAGGGTGGGAGGTGCGGAGGGAGAGATTAGAGTAAAAGGGAATCAAGGGGGAGCTGGGTGCCCAGGAGCTGTGGCAAGGGTGTGTGTGGGGCAGAGCTTGGCAGGGCAAACACACCGGTGAGCTGTGTAAACAACAGGAAGCTAAAAAGAAGCCTCCTGCATCCTCTGGAGCTATGCTAGGCAGAAATACGGTGGCCTTGGGAGACAGTGCTCATAATTCATGGGCCCCTCTGCTTCCTGACAGGGCCACAGTGCACTTGCATGCGATGGAACGCTCTCTGGCACCCCTGGCTTGGCAACAGCCCACACAGGGCTGCAGGACCTGGCTTCCTCCAGGCACCCTGATGTCCTCCACCCTGGCTGCTCTGGCTACAACTCCCCAGCATTCCCTTTCCTTCTTCCTGTGAGGCTGTCACTAAAAAATGCCACTGCAGCCCTGCTTGGTGCTGCCCCAGCTTTCCAAGGCACAGGCAGTGGGCATACACCCCCCATGCCTACCTATTGGTGCTGCTGGCACAAACACCCTCCTGGAAAACCATCCCAGCAGCTGGCAGAGATCTGGCATTTCCCTAGGATTCAATAATTCTTCCCCACAAGCAGCAGCTGCCCATGAGCACTTTTGCTTCCATCATTACCCAGGAGAAGACAAAGGACAGAAAACATACAGGGACTTCAGGGCAGAAATGGGGTGAGCTCCAGCTGCTATCTTGGTGTCTCACCAAGGGGCTGGGACAGTTTCTCCTGCAATCTGCCTCAGTTTCCCCATTAGCACAATGATCAGTGGTTTTATTGCAGATGCTGTGAGGTGTGGCTGGGCTACAGACATCCACAGATGTAGATGGCTGAGGATGCAGAGGACACTGTGGTGTTGGTGTTTGGGACCACCCAGGCTGGGCAAAACTCCCACACGGAGAACAGATGTCTGCACTCTGCCTCTCCACGAGGTGAGCGGGTGTACAGAGCTCTGAGCTATCAGTCAGTGCCGTCCTCCTCGTGCCATGTGGTGGCTGGGAGAGCAGAAGGGAGATGGGTCTGGGACACAGCCAGTCACAAGAAGCCCACAATATCAAGCTAGTGGCCTGGTGAGACACAGGTGTTGGAAGAAATGGCACTTACAGGCTGCGTCGGGAGAACATCCGACAGGGCATCCATGGCCTCCACTGCCACTGGATCACCTCTGGCGCTGGGATGCCATAGACAGTGCAGGTGAGGGCCTGGGGGCTCTTCTTGGAGTAGATGCTCGGGGAAGAGGCTTCCTTCTCATGGATGCGTGGAGGAACTGCAAGGATCAGAGTGACATTGTGAGCAGCTGCAGGCTCAGCCACTGCATCCCCAGGCCAGGCACAGCCCTCCCCAGGCCTGTCTGTAGAAAGCCTGGGCACTACAGCTCTCCAGCTCCCAGGGCAGCTCAGGTCTGCACGGCACAGCAGGTTATACTTAGGCAGATTCAAGTGACATCTTTGCTCCCTCCTCAGCCTGGATGTTGCAGGGCTCAAAGCACTTCTGGAGACACATCTCCAAGTAGCAATGCCTTTCCAGCACTTTCTGTGCTGGCATCTGGTTCCTTGTACGAAAGGGACCAGCTTCTGCTGTGGGAAAATTCCCTAGGAGCTTCCCACCCAGAGGAACTACTCCAGATCAAGACTTCATGTGTGTGGCAGCTGTCTGGCCCTCAAGTCCACATCAGCATCAGTCAGGGTCAGCCTCAGCAGCATCTCCAACTGCAGTTGGGAAGTGGCCCCTGAGCAAGGACATACCCTGCCCAAAGTGATGGAGCCAGGAACAGCACTGTGCCATGTCACCCAAGCCAGAAGGAACCAGCCTCATTGTAACCAGAGCATCTCTCAGCAATGGGGGAGGAAGAGATGGTGTAGGCACCAACTGCTTCAGGACACCAGTGGGGACTCGGTCTTGGAGGAGCCCAAAGGCTGGGGCCATGGGCTCAGCTCTGTCTCCCCGGCCCCAGCCCTGGCCCTCCCTTACCATTGACGATTAACTGGAGGCTGATGTGCTTCTCCAGCCCCGCCAGCCTGTTCCGCAGAACCAGTGTGTATGTTCCAGCGTGCTGCTCCGACACATCCTTGATCTGCATTGAAGATTGAGATTGCTTGGGAATTAGCTTTCCATCCTTGTACCTGCAGGGAGGCAGAGAGAAAATGCAGCCATGGGGAGGAAGTGTCCCACTGGCAGCTGGGCAGGGGTTTGCTGGTCCCCATGACAGCGCAGTCAAGGCGCCTCTTGCTAGCACTGAGGACCTCTCTGGGGAGGCCCCTGGTCCTTCCCTGGACCCAAGATATGGGTCTATGCATCATCTCATATGCATGTGTGCGGGGCTGGAGATGCTGTAGCTCTGCCCTGAGCAGTGGGTGGGTGAAAAGCTCCCAGCACCAGCAAGCTCTGATGGAAGTACAACATGATGTTGTGCATAGCCCATCCCACTACCTTGCTCCTCTGGGTAGCACAGAGACAAGAGGGACAGCTCCTGTGGGTGCTCTACTTGGCCATTCCAGACAGTGGAGAACTCCAAGCCAGGCTGTGCCAGGGCATTTGGGAGAAATTACTCCCATGAGTGGAAAAAAGCAACATTTGTGACAATCATGACCACAGAGGGACATAGCAAGGGGGCCAGGCTAGGCTTTGCCATTTGGCAGAGGGAAGGAGGAGAGGTGGCTCAGGCTAAGAAAGGTGAGTTACCACTGGAAATCTGGTTGGGGATAAGCCACGACTTTCACTGGCAGCTTCACGGCTTCGTCTCCTGCAGTGGCTTCTATCACTGGGCCCTTCCTCCACTCCACGTTGATGAAGGGCTTTTCTGCAAGAAAAAAAGTGAGCATGGAGGAAAACACAAAGGGACAGGCTGTCACCAAGCTCTGCTGCTCTCCACATGGCCCAACAGCAAGGACCAAGGAGAAGGCAGGGTGTTGTGGCAGGGCAGTGGAGATCCTGGCAGCTGAAGAGCTGCCTGTGCCTCCCCTCTTGGAGGGCACTGGGGACACTGGGAGGCAGGGCTGCCCTTTGAATTTCTGCTGTCAGGGAACAGCTGCCCAGTGCTAATGGTGCCTTTTGCACCCACAGCTGGTGCCTCTCAGGCCAGCCGTGCCACAGGGGCACTGCATCTACAGCAGGGCCACAAGACCTGTGTGACCTTCCATCCAGGTGCATTTGGGCTAATTTGGTTTTGGCACCTCTCTCCCTTGTCATCTTGGCACCTTGCTGAATGTGACTGTGCTCCCAGTGTGGTGCTGGGGCACAGAAGGGCTGAGGGACTGGAGGAAGGCTGGGTCTCACTAAAGCAAAGTGGATGGAGGTGAGCCTTGGGCCAAGCACTGCCCAGGCAGTGAGGGGATGGCTCTGCTGTGAGGCAGAGCAAGATGCCATACCATGCACAATGACGTCTGTGCTCTCCTCCAGCATCTGGGCACCATTGGTGGCAGTGCATTTGTACTCGCCCAGGTCCTGTTGGCTGACGTTGTGGAGGGTCAGGATGCTGGAGAGCTCCGTGTGTGTCTGCAGAGACCGGCGCTCGGGCTCCACCACTGCTCGCTGTGTCTGTAGGAGACAACAGAGGGAAGGGGATGAAAAACAGCAGTGGAATGTGGCTGTGTGGATGGGCTCCTCACAGCTCTGATTCTTGCTGCCCAGTGCTTGCCTCTACCTGGACAGGTTTCTCCACAAATGACTGCCATCCTCAGGGATGGAAAGACAACATGTCCTGTGTACTGACCGCCTGAGGCTGGGCTCAGAGCCTAGCATATGTTTTGCTCTTATCCTGCAGCCCAGAAACCAGGCTGGGAGCCCTACAGGCACATGAACAGAGCGATGCCGTCAGGGGACTCCCCTGTCTCACTATTCACAAGAGCCAGAGGCTACAGCAGGGGCAAAACACAGTGGGGAAGGGACCACCTTGAAGGCTCTTGGTAACAAGGGCTGTGTGACTAGAGTAGCTCCTTTTAAGCCAATTATGTTTGCTCTGGATTTGCACTGGTGGAATTGAAGTGTTTTCCCAGGAGAGCCCCAGAGTAATAACACCTCAGCAAGGAGGGAGCTTTCTACCAGGAAAAGGGGTCTTCCCTCTGTCTGCCTTCTGCTGCAGGAGAGAAAAATGGGAAAGCACTCTGATCAAGATGTCCAGGGCACAGCACAGGTAGGATCATGAAGCAGAACCCTGCGAATGATGCGAAGATGAACAATGAAGAGGCAGGAGGGGATGACTGAGAAGGAAACAGTTCAGAGCACAGGGAGCTGCTCTGTTTGCTGGTACCTGTTTGCCAGGGTAAGTCCACTGGAAGCGGACGCCAGAGTTGAACTCGGCCCACACTGTGCAGTTCAAGACCAGCTTCTCTCCCACTAGCAGCTCCATGGCTTTCTTGGGATACAGCTGGATGTCGTACAGCTCACTCCCTGATGGCAGAGGAGGCAACAAAAAGACATTTCTGATCTATCAACCCTTTGACTCAGACTGTGCAGTTACAGGAGGTTTGGGTATGACCTCCTGCTGCTTGGTATATGTGTCTGACACACAGTAGAGGAGATATAAGCACCGTGCAGAGTCTGTGTAGCTAGAGAGGTCCATAACAACCCCACGTGCCACACCGATGGAGTTCAGAGTCACCCAAACAGCTCACATGCACCTTCACAAATATTCACCTGCTATATGGATGATGAAGAAATTGGATTTGAAGACCTTCTTGTCGATGACAGTCTCGCACTGGACAAACAAGAAGTCCCTGATCATGTGTGTCGGCACCTGCACTCCTTTCTTGTTGTCCCAGAAAATGCTTTTCCCGTCAGGATGGATATAGAAATTTTGCTGGAAAAATCAATGTTTTGCCAAGTGAAATAAGAGGGTAACAACATCCCCACCACATCCCTTCCAGGCTTTACACCGGCTAACACATCCCTCTTGTGGGAAGGAATGATGCAGCATCTGTGCTGGCCTCCTGCCCTCTCCCCTTGAGGGTTTGTCATCTAGGAATTGCCTCCCCTCTACCCTGAGCAGCCGCATCCTGCACCACGAGCCTCTCCATCTGCAGAGCAGGCCAGAGACTTCCAGGAATGGAAACTTCTAGAGATAGCTAAGGAAACTGATGCTGATGTCCCAAACACAAGCCCCACTGGGATGAGTGCTGACCTTGGGTAGTGTCCTTCCCGGGCAAGAGAAAGGCCCCTGGCCCCCAGAGTGTCCCTGGAGGTCTCTGTACAATAGTAACACTCATCCTGGAAGGATGTATTTGCATTGTAAAAAAAAAAAAATAAAAAAAAAGGAGAAAAAAAAGGCAAAAGCAAACTGATAACAGAGTTGTTTTTAGTCTTGAGCCCCAGGGCTGCAGCCTCCTCCCTTGTGGAGATGCTGACCACCTAGAGGGGTTGTAGATCACAGAGATCAGCCAAACAGGGGATGCTGTGGGGAAATGGGTTTAAAACAAAGTCTTGCTTTGTTTCATAGAGCTCCAGGGAAGAGAAGCAAGGTTGGCAGGAAACCTGTGGGGTCTGCCCAAGGGAACTGGACAACACAGCTTCAACCAGCAAATAAAACAAGGAAGCCAGTGGCTTGTACTTTCCATGGAAAATGTATCCCATGCATTTTCCTCTCCTGGCAGTGCCTGTCCTGCTTCCACTCAGGCAATTACAAATGCAGAACAAATGCAATACATCTCAGTCCAGAGTCTCCCACTGGCCGAGCTCTCACCGAGATCAGTGTGACATTAAGATCTGGGATGGACACAAGGCATGGTACCCAAGTGTTCTCCTTCTTGCTGATGAGGAGGGTCTCCGGCTTGTTGATGAACGGCTGTTCAAAATCTGAAGGAGAGACACAAGAACAACAACTAAACAGAGGCAAGAAAAACAGGGAAAAGAGATCAACCAGTGGAAAAGGAGGCTTTCTGACTTTCTTTAACACAGCATGAGCTTGCCAGAGGGAGTGGTGTTGAGCTGGATGGCCCCATCTGCCACATGTGACAGTCAGAGGAGACACCTGGAGCTTGGGAATGCAGAGGGAGCCAGACGGCTCCTCCACACTGGTGCAGTGGCACTCGTGTGACGTTTGGGCAGTGCTGGAAATGACCTCCCCTTTCCTGGCCCCCTCAAGGTCTCTGCCCGGGGCTGACCCTTTGTGGAACCAGCCTGTCGTGCCCTGGGCTCAGTGCCTGCCCAGCTGGTGAGCGTGGCCCCACAGCGGGGACGGTGTGGGGCTGTGCTGCCCTGGTGCAGAGCGACCTTCCAGGGTGAGGAAGTGATCCCCAGCCGAATGGTATGCAGATGTCATCCTGCAGCCACCCCGGCCGGCAGATAAACAGATGGGCTGAGCTTTCCAGGGCTGCCACCCCACTGCTGCAGGCACAAATATTGACAGGAAGAGCGAAACCACCCAAAAATAATCATTGAAATGACTTAGCAAGGATGTTACAGGGATGTTACACTAAACTCCGTGCGGAAGTAGTATAGAATCAGCAGTGACCCAGGCTGACTAAATGGGATGAAGACAAAACTGGAAGAGACAAAGAATCGTGAGGCTGCTTGGTGTCCTCCAGCAGAACCTCCGTGACAGATGATTTATCCTGTAGTATCAGCCCCTGCCTGCCCTTTTCCACAGGGACTTACACCCTGTGGGATGCTCTGAATAGAGGCTGGTCCCTAGTGTCTCCAAGACCTGCTGTTGCCAGCGCCTCTCCTCTGTAAGAATCATGTCTCTGTAAATATCCACCCAGTACAATGTCATGATTGGCTTTGTTCACAGAAATTGTCCCCTGGGTGAAGTGGGCTCCATAAGGAGGTAGTGCGTCCATGGGAAACATGGGGCTGCCCCAGGGACCTGCTAGGGGAGATTTTATGGCTTCTTGCATGCTGGAATCAGATGAAATTATTCCAGTGGCCTTTATATATTTAAGGACTACATTTAGTGTTTATTCACCTGGTTTCATCTAAACCATTGATTTCAAGGGACTATAGCATGAGGATATCTGTTTGTCCAACCTGAGACTTTTTTCCTTGCTGATCAACCCCTAGAGATGCCCATCTAGAAGGACAAGTCAAAGATGAATTTGGAAATGATTCCCACTTGGGGATCGTGTTGTTCAAATCACATTGGGCTCAATCCAACCCAGTGCTCCCACTGTTAAGTGCAGAAGGGAATACCTTTATTTTTTGATCTATAAAGCTGTTGCTTCAGTGATAGTCATACTTTAAAGACCAACTCTGTGTGAAGTGTTTTTTTCTACAGTTTAGGTGAAACAAACCACACTCAGGAAATTGTATTGGTCAGTTCTTACGAAAACACGGATTGCCCAGAGAGTTCTTATCTGGGTTTCCTGGGGTTTTGTGTTGCCACAGGACTGCTGACTTCTGAAATCACAGATTTGTTTCCCAGTGTGAACATGGTCCTCATTCCTCCTCCTTTGAGCCCTGGGCACTTGAGAGGGAGGAGGTACACAGCTGCCATAGGTGAGAGACTATGAGGTCCCCTTCAAGCTCAGATGGCAGCCAAGAATTAACTGATTTACTGGGCTGGTCCTGCTGCCAATGAGCTTGCGATTCATGTGCTAACTCCCCTCTCTGACCACATCACAAATTTCCTTAAGGCTGTCTTAATGGGTCGGATGGGAATAATTTAGCATCTTCTTCATTAATATATGCTAAGCTTTATGAAATGTGGGCTGTACATACCCTATTCAACCCTGATGAGGCATTCTGTATGTCTACAGTGCTATCTGTAGTTGTAATAAAATACACACCTAACCAGACACATGGGAAAGACAGATATGTGTGCATAGTTCATTTAAGAACTGAGCTGCAGGTAAAATACAGAAGACCCCCATTTTTCCAGCCAAGCACAGATATTTTGTTCCTGGCAACTCCACCAAGCCTTAACATGAGAAATGAGGTTGATGGATAAAGCTGTGGTCTGATCATGCTGTCTCCAAACATCCCTGACACTTACATCACCCCTTCCAAGTTCTCCAGGGACAGTTTCTCATTGCAGCTCCAGTTCAGCAGGAACAGGCAGGGCTTTATCTGGATGTTCTGCAATGACTGTGGTTACTGTATGCCTGGGTTTTCCTGACATGTCCCTTCTCCTGCCTGAAAGCCTGTCCTGTCTGGAAAGGCAGATTCTGAGGTTTCCTACACGCTTGATAGCCATAACAGAGGACAGCCTGATTGGAATGAGTATGAACATGTGCTGTGTAGCCATGTGCACAGCAATGCTGTGAGGTGTTGGCAGGATCTGTTGCACACACGCTGTCCACAGGCACTGAGAGTCCCACGGGCCCTGACAGCATGGGATTTACTGCCCCAAAGCTGCACCACTTGCTTCTCTCTGGTAAACAGGAGAGCCACTACTGAGCTGCAGAGAGGCTGGAGGTGAGAGAAGATGGATCAGGGGGCAAAGTGGCATTTGCTGGATCACCAAGAAAATCAGGTTCTTGCAAAAGCACTCAAAAGCATGTAAGTTTGTTAGGTTGTACTCATTTTCAGTGTGTGTATGAAGCTCTCTGCCTCTATTCTCTTACAACATTCTAGAGTGTCTGAACACCCCTGTCCAGCTCAGAGATGTCTGTGTTCCAGGGAGGCCCTGTCCTGTTTTCCAGTGGGCAGCAGAGCCCATGGGGAGAGGAGGCAATTGCCCAAACAGACCTCAATTCCTTTCCAGCAGCTGTCCAGCTTTTTCTGATTTGCCCCTGCATTTTTCTCTGCATAGTTGAAGAAGCAAATTTGGCTTTGCCCTGGGACTTCTGAAAAATGCATCTTATATGTCGTGACCTGCCTGGCTCATGACAACTGCACCAACTAATAAATGGGGGTGGAAAGAGAAATAGCTCAGTCAACTGTTTCCAGGGGACAGCGCTCGTTTATCTTGCTGTGAGCAGTGGGGGAGACAGCAGAGGGGGAACCCCTGGGGCACAGAGGCTGAGTATTTGCCCCGCACCCACTTGCTGAGCTGGGGTTCCAGCCCCAAGCCTGGTGAACACCCCTCCTCCTCCTCCTCCAAAACACATCTCACAACCCTGCCTGCTCGGGCATCGCCTGCACACTGTGGAGAGGAGTGGATCTGCCTCTGTGGAGTGGCTCAGGCCATCTAACCTGGGGACAGGAGAAGGCTGTGCATGGTGTGCTTATACCACTCATTCTCTCAGTCTCAGCTTTATGGAACACTACCTTCTGCAACCACGAGCATCCTGGGGAGCCCCCAGCTGCCCAGAAGATAACTCTTGTGCTTTTTTTAGTGGTGAAGCCTCTCTGAGACCAGGCTCTCACTCCTTAAATTCCTGCATTCCAGCCTGGCTGGAGCGATGCCCCCAGGATGGGGCGTAATTGAATCCCAGGCGCTGCCGCCATGGACGGATATTGGTTCCCTGGAAGTGCAAGGAACCAGCCCTTGGCCCCCTCCCCAAGCCTGCAGCAGCCACGCTCTGCCCTGGGAGGCATGCTGGGATTTTTAATCTTTCGGATATTACGCCGGTGCAGTGGCCACCCCCAGCTCCCCAGCCCCCCAGCCTGCAGGTGCACGCCACCAATGGCTCTTACCTCGCACAAACACGTAGGTGCCAACCGCTGTGGTGCCCTCGATTTTGGCATCAATGTACTTGTAGTAGCAGCGGTAGTAACCCGTGTCGTTCGCCTGCGTCTCCGTCAGCACCAGGACTTTGCAGTACGGCTTCGTGCCGGTCCCCTCACAGTCTTCCTCTCGGATTGCCCGGCCGCTGCTTGGGGCTGCTGAGGCCACCAGCTCGGTCTCCTCCTTCCCAGCAGGGTCCACTTTGCCCCCAGGCCACGACCACTCCAAGGGGTGCTGGCCCCTAGGCATGGGCAGATAGGAGCATTAGCTTTGGGCCAAGCACAGTGAGCATGGTGGTGATTTCACTGCCCTGTGTGACTCTGCTCACACTCCCTCCACTCCTGGGCTGGGGCATGGAGGAGCAGCCATCCTCCAAGGGAACAGACAGGCCCAAGGAAACAGCAAGCAGCTTCCCTAATCACTGGGCAAGTAGAGGCTTGTCCCCTTCCCCAGGCCACCTCTCTGGCCGTGCTAAGCTCTAAGATATCAGTTCACTCACAAGTAGACCCTTCTGTCCCATGACAATGTCCTACTGGTATGAATGCCAGGGGAGGGAAACACACAGGGCCCTGAGGGAAAGGCTCCATTTATTCTCTATTCCCTCTCATTATTAAAAGGGTCCAGAGCTATTAGGGAAACACATGGATGTGATGATTTCCCTTGGCTCAGCATAGCTGCTGGCTGGGGCTCGTGGTGTGATGAATGGAGTGGGAAGGGGGATGAGGGAAGGAGAGCAGACTGGGGAGAAAATGCGAAAGAGAAAAGCAGGAGGGAGTCAGGGATAAAAGACAGCATGGGGAAAACAAGGGGAGGCTCAGCTGACTGCCTTCTGGGCAGCTGCCAGCTGTTTCCTTCCCTGCTGCTGTGGGAAGGAGTTCCCCTGCTCTGCACAGCACTCTGCAGCCCCTCAAAACCACGGCTGGACTGGGGCTGCCGCCCCTTCCCACCTCTGCAGAGACACTGAGCTGCAGACACCTTTTCGAGGGCATGACCATAGAGCCTGTTTGCCAGCAGCCCAAAGACAGATAGAAAAGTCCAGGAACACAAGAAATCCCCAGACAGACTGTGCACGTGTGTATTTATATATAGCCGAGGATCTCCAGAGCCGGAGCTCGCATGTGCACACACGCGCCGGCATAGCTTGTTATAACTGCACTTGTTTACTACAAACAAACCAAGCTTTTATTCCACGCTGAAAGTTTCCTTCTGTGGAATCAGAGTCCCTTTCAGAGGAAGGCCTAGTCCCCACTTGAAATTTTGCCAGTATAGCTGGAAGTCACTTCAGTACATGCAAGAAAAAAGAAAAGGGAAAAAAAAAGCCATCGTAGGGGACAGCTGTGGGGTAAAAATGGCCTTTTGTCAGCACCATTGGCTCTATGAGGGGAAACTGGGTTCATCTATTATGCAAGTTGAGAATAGACATGCTGGCACATGCAGCCCCTCTGTCAGGGCTCTGCCAGGGCATCTCTGCTGGCAGATGCTTTTAAGCGCATCCAGATTGTGACCGTCACCAATAGCTGGATCCAGACAGCAAGGGACAGTGAGGAGGAGGCAAGATAAGGTGCCATTGGAGGACACAATGGCTCAGATGCAATAAGGATGAGATTTCTGTCCAAGCATGGGGGAAATACCTGCCCCTTTGTGTTTGTCTTCAGCAGCTGATTTATCTTCCTGCAGACTTTGCTCTCTTCCAGCTCGCTGCAGATGAGTTCAGAGACAGTGTGCTACACTCTCCCCATGTCACCAGGCACAGGAGCTCTGGCAGCAGTGACAAGCCCTTGGGGACAACCTCACAGCCCCTCTGACCCAGCTCAAACTTGTGCATTCACTAAAAATGCCATCAGTGCCTGAGGCAGGACTGTAAGTATAGCTCCAGCAGCTTGTGTCTGTGAAGCACGGGCAGACTTTTCCAAAGCACCAGAGTCTCATGAACACTTCAGTAAAAACAAGAATTGAATTTTAAGTTTTTCCCATCCTGTGCACGCAGAGGGAAAATGATAGTAAAACTGAGCACTAAACCAGTAACACTCAGTGGCCTCTCCCATGGCCATTGCTGTTGTGCCCACAATCCCACTGCACTGGCACAGACCATGAGGCTGCTTTCAGGCCAGGACTGAGAGCTTCAGACCCCAACTGTGCAAAGGAGCCCCAAAGCCTTTTTCATTTGCTCAGGCATTTTTGGCACTCCACACGGTGGAGGGTAATTGTACAAGTCTCCAGTGTTTCCGCTTTCTGTTTGTTTACCCACTGGGATTTTCACACATTATCAGATCCACTTGTGTCATTAACCATCAAGGCTTGCAGTAGTCTAGTGACGGTATTTATATAAATATGGATGGGCCAGTGCAAACAGACGTGCCAACCAGCCCGTGGGCAGCTCTAACCCAGGCATTCCTTGCATATGTGCTGCTCAACCAGGCTCAGTGGGGACACAGAGGTGTGGGCATTACTGTGAGTCCAAGTTAGCATCACCGGTGTGTTAAGAGGACCAGAAGAAGGCAGGAAAGAGGACAGGTCAGGATTTATTTCTGTATCTACCCTCTGCATTTGTGGAAAGGTGCAAGAAGCAATTTTGGATGGTCCCCTCCCTCCTATCTGTCACCTTCAAAGATTTATTCCCAAGTTGTTTTCCTTCAGCTTGGTGAAAATGTGCCTCCTGGCGATGGAGCCGGCTGATGCCAGCTGGAAAAAGACGTACTCTAGGCTTCTCCACAGCTGTTTTCCTCAATCTTTTCAGGACAGATGCTCTTCAAGGAAGTTGTTGATATTGGCACCACTTTTCTTCAATCCTCTTTGAAGCTCCCATGCGTGGTATGATGGGCAAAGCTGGCTGTGGCTTTGTGGCTTAGCTGGGATAAGCCAGATCCTCCCTCAGCATCACAGAGGATGTTCACAGCAGTCACACGTGTAGGAAAGAGCAGCAGGTGTTGTGTGTCCCTGGACACTGCTCCATGGCAGTGGTTGTGGGACATTCCCTTATCCTCGGGCTCCTTCAGCCTTGCCACAGTGCTCATTTCCTCCACAGGAGCCAAGAGGGCTCCAGGGTCAAATACTTTCTCTGCCACAGACGGGTTTGAGCATCTGTGAGTCAGCTCTGGTAACAGGTCACTGGGCAGCAAAGGACAACCTGCCCTTTCCTTTTCTTTGTTCACTCTCCACCTGAGTGCCCAGCACCTGCAGGATGGCATGGGATGGGATGGCATGGCATGGCACAGTCAGGACACAGATGATCCCTCCAGACGTTTCTGCTCTTGTGCAGCTGGCTCCTGTGGTCTCTGCTCCAATATTCATGAGCTGGAACAGCACAAGATCTCTGCTTTTTCCCCAACACTGCTGAGGACTTGAATGCAGAGATTCATTATATTCTTTCCTTCCTTCTCAGGATGGGAGCTAATAAAAGCTGCACTGTCCATGTGGGCATCAGCCCCTTCCCTGGCTCTGCCACATGCTTAGATCAGAACATCTCTGGGGCTCTCAGCCAGCCCTGGCATGATCTGTATTTTGGGGAATGTTCCTGCACTGGTCCCCTGCTCTGTATGGGCCTCTCAAGGGTGCTTTGTGCTGGGTGACAAGGCAACGTGACTGCATGTGATGCCATTTGCAAAAGCAGAAGCCCAGCATCTGGTGTCTCCTTGTGTGTGTGTTGTGCCCTTGGGTCTCTGTTGAGCTTGTCCAGCTCCAGAGAAACCGCTCATCCCATGGCCTGGGATGTACTCAGGTCACTGATGAGGCTTGGTGGGCTGTGGAGCAGGACGGGGGGCTGCAGAGCTGTGGGTGTCTGAGATCCAGGCTGCTGTGAGGGAGCCTGAGAGCACAGTTGGCTGTGGGACTCTCACACTCGGTGGGTGAAGCTCAAAAGGTCTCCATGGAGTCTCACACGGGGGTTTTGAGCTCCTCTTTCTGCTGAACCACTGCCTCAAGCAGGCCTGTACTCCTGGCTCCAGGGCAGCTCAAAGAGCAGCCAGAGGACATTGCTCTCAAGGGAAGACCAGGGTCAAACTGAAGTCACCTCCAAACACGATGGTCAGCAGGAAATCCCTGGATCCTGGATCTGATTTTGTATTTGTTTCTGCCCTACCCTGCCCCACCACCCTCTCTTTTGCCTGTTCTCTTGGTGGTCTGCATGTTTTTCCCTTCAGTTCCCATTAACCCAAGCCAGGTCTTCCCAGGGTGGGCCATGGTCAGAGAAGAGGCTGGAGAAGCAGCTGGGTGTAATTAGAGATCCAGGGACCAGGAAAGATTTACTTTTCATTCAAATGAAGTAACAGTGTCCCACAGTCAAAGTCCTCTCTTCAAGACAGACAAACACAGGATTGGAAAGCTCAGAAGGAAAAGGGGAACCCTGTGAGCCATCAGAAGATCCTGAGACATCCATCTGCAGATGGTGTGAAGGACACTGCACAGCCCCAGGGAGCACATCTAGGACAGTGGGATGCAGAGACAGGGAGCAGCCAAGGAGCAACACGGGCAGAGGATTGCATGGGTTTTAGTGCTGTTTGCAGATGCATTTGCTGCTATTTGGCTGGCCAGTTCAGTCCTGCTCAGCACTGGGAGCCAGTGGTAAGGATCTTCTTAGCTCAGTGCCAGTGCACTGTATGGATGGTGTCTACTGAGCCTGAAAGATGAGCCTTGGCCCTGCAGCAGGAAAAAGGGAGCTTGTTGCCACTTGGAGTGACTCTCTAGCTTGTATGATGTTCCCTGCAAGGGCAGGCCATGCACAGTCTGCACTGGAAATCAGAGCGTTTCTTTTCCACTCCAGTGATTTTCCTTCCTATTAACCGATACCTAACAAGGAAAGGGCAATCCAGGTCCAGGAGGGATACCTGAAAAGAAAGGCTTTCCACTTCATGGTGCTAAGCATCTGTGTTAATGCTTGACTGCAGAAGACGCTTTCTTTTACCACACCTCTAACTTCAGCATGTTCTTTAGCCTTGGCTCAATCTGCAGACAACAGAGTCTTGAAACCACTTTCTGTGTCCCTCCCTGGGCCACTGTTGAGAATGGCTCTGCCCTGATTCTAAGCTTATGCAGAATACCTGCACTGAAACTCCTGTATCCCATAGTTTCAACAGAGTGTCAGTTCTCACATCCCTCTGTGGAGAGAACTACCACAGCAGAGCACTGGAGTCACCAAACTCCCTCCTTTTCCTTTATGTCCCCACCTGCAGCTATATGGCTGACCATAGTCCTCCAACCCACACATTTCCTACATCCTAGCACACACCACGGCTCCTCAGGTCACCAGATGAACAAACCCACAACCGCTCAGCTTCCCATACCAGGTGAAATCAGTTCAGTATTGCCACCAACAACCTTTCCTCTGTCCCTCTGCCTTGGCTATGAATTGATTCACAAAGGAAAAGCAATGCCATCTGTTCCGGGAAAAGTTAAATATGTTTGTGACAAGACACGAACACAATGCCAGCCAAGTGTTTGCAGTAATTGCTCTATGGTTATATATAACACTGACAAACACCCATTTGAGGCCCATGCTGAATTTAGACCCCCATTACACCCTGCACTCAGATCTCAAGCATGGATCTGCTTTCAGCTGCTGAAGGGAAACTCCAGGAAAATTGACCTTGGGCAATTCTCCCACTTGTTTATTTTTTTTAACTTTCCTAGATAGGAGTTAGTGCTGAAAACATGTCCAGCCAAGTGTCCCAGCATGGATAACTGAGTTCAGGCACATCACCTTCTCAGAGCCAGTCTTCAAAACAACCAGA
The DNA here is from genome assembly GCA_013396755.1 of Sclerurus mexicanus. Classification (NCBI taxonomy): domain Eukaryota; kingdom Metazoa; phylum Chordata; class Aves; order Passeriformes; family Furnariidae; genus Sclerurus; species Sclerurus mexicanus. Next base: position 587,244 of record VWZF01006857.1, on the reverse strand, counting down.
GATTCTCCAGGTCCTCTTACAGGATTTTCACCTGGTCTGGCCAGGGTTTCTCTTCAACCCCACGAGTACAAGGCAAAGCATTAAATCCCAGCTTCCTAGAAAAGCTGGAAGCCTCTCATAGCCACCACTAAGTGCAGCCTTGCCTTCTCCCATGGATATTTCTCAAATGTGCCACTAGATTTTGAAACCAGAACTCCAATCCTAGCAGCCCCGAGGAGATGAGAAAAAGCAATGTCAGAGAAAGACAAGGAGAGTCAGGAAGGCCAGTTTCCCTGAAGAGCTTACAGCTAAGCTATCAGATCATGCAAATGTTTCTCTATCTTCCTTCTGCCTGCAGAACTGCAGCAGAGGTTATCGCTGTCTCCTCTGAGACGTCTTCTGCTGCTTTTTCAATTAATTAATTAGATGAATTCACCCTTGGTGAATGTGGAGGATTTCTGGGCAGACATGCTAATCTGCAGGTGTACTGCAGCCAAGGTGCCCCTGGAGGGCTCTCCTTGCCTGGCCCTCCAACACTCACCAGGTAAGAGCAGTCTAGACAGAGCCAGGCTTGCTCGTGCCTTACCTGCAGGTGATGGTCAGCGTGTCCTTGGCGTTGATGACGTGTTCCTCCTCGGTGATGCTGAGAGTAGGGGGGGTCATAGAATAGCTGCTCACCAGATCTGTGGAGGGAAAGGAGAGAGGGGATGATGCAGACACAGACCAGCCTGGACCCACTGCTGTGGGCAGCACCTCCCTTTGCAGAGAGGGGCAAAGCCTCTTGAAGGAAATATCTCCTTGGGGCCTGTTCCTACAAGATAATTTAATGCTGGCTCACCAGGACACAAGTCCTTTGTCTGCAGCCCTCCTGGGTCCAGTGAGCAGCTCTTTCACAGCAGCTCTAGGATCACGGCTCTGGCAGACAGACTAGCACAGATGAGGAACAGAAAACAAATGGAAGACCAGAAAGCGGGGAATCCAACCGTGGCCATTCCTCACCAGGTGAATGAGACTGAGTTTGCTTGGACTAAGGCTCTGAAATGGTCCCCTTTCTTAACAAGAGTCTGGCAGAAGATTTTTCTACACACATGTAGCTTTCTGTAATCAGGGGGACAAATCAGGGATGCCCAGACACTAGAAATGCAAAACTCTTGTGTTTGTACAGAGATGGTCTCTGGAAGCAGCAGGCATTCATGGAATGCCCTTCTCCCTTGGCGCACTCTCAGGTACAGTCACCTGAACAGGACCAAACCTTTGGGGATTGCAGCAGCCCCCTTCCCTGCACCACCGGACAGGCATTCCAGGAGTGAAATTATCCAGGCTCAAGGACAGGCAGTTAAACATTATCATGCTCTTCTTCTAGCTTTTTTCAGAGAGAGTCCCACTTTTTGTGTGCTTGCATCTCCGGCATGCCAGAAACGCACCCTAAGTGAGCTCCTCATGGACAAAACATCTTGAAGTACCGGTTACCCTCAGAGACTACTGTTGTTTTTCATTAGCACAGTGTTGATGACTGTCATTACTTCATGATCTTTATCTTAAAACTCCAGCTTCTGGAGATGCAAGATAATTCAAAAGAAAAGTCTCATTGGCTGCAAAAACAAGCAAACTAAGGAGAAATAGAGGGGAGGAAAAAGAAGTTAGGAAGTGTGAAGCTGTGGCTCAGGTAGATGCTAAATACTAAGGAAGAAAAGAATGCAAAAATATGTTGCTAGCTTGACTTTCTACAAAAACATCAAGTTTTTCACAACTGTGTTCTGTGCGTGTCTGTTTCCTTCCCTTGTAACATTCAAACCCAGGTATCAGAGAGGTCTGGCAGGGACAGAGAGGTCTAAAGGACACAGAGTTTCCACGGGTTTCACAAGCAGAAGGAGCGCTGTGTGACACCTCTCCTCCAAAACTGTGACCTCAGGACCACAGGTCTCAGAAGCACTGTGACAGAGCCACGTGAGCCTTAGGACAGGAGGAAATGGCCTCAAGCTGTGCCAGGGGAGGTTTGGATCGGATATTACGGAAAATTTCTACACTGAAATGGTGTTCAGGCATTGGAACAGGCTGCTCAGGGAAGCAGAGGAGCCACCATCCCTGGAAGTGTTCAAAAGACATGTGGATGTGGCACCTGGGGACATGGCTTAGTGGTGAACACGGTGGTGCTGAGTTAGTAGTTGGGACTTGATGATCTTAGAACTCCTTTCCAACCTTAGGGATTCAATGATCCTAGGAATGCTTCCCTATGGAGAAACCTGCCCCAGGAGACATCAAATGCCCACCAGCCTGTCAGACAGTGTCGTCTATGGGGTGGCATGGGGAGCCAGGCTGCTGGAGAAGCCAGGGTGCCCAGCGCCCATCACCACCAGGAGAGGCTGCTGAGGGGACACGGCAGTGGCAGGACGTGCCGAGCGGCACCCCCGGCACTGCCAGGCCAGGGCTGCCGGCCTTGTTCTCCCCGATTGTTCTCCACTTCCTTCCCGCCTGCGCGCGGCTCCAAGCTGGTGTCCCCGTGGCTGCCCCCATGGCAACAGCGGGGTGCCGGCCATCTCCCCATCATTCCTGCCTCCTTTTCCCAGCTGTCCCAGCACCTCCGCCTGTGCGTGTCCCGCTGCCCATGGCCTGTCCTACGCACACATCTCAACAACAACAGCAGCCCCCATTTGTCTCTCAACATCATCTGTCTCTTGGGTCGGTGTCACCGTGGTCCCTGGGACCGCGTGGTTCTTGGCCCCCATGGAGGACACCCCACCTCGCGCCTCCAACCTCCTCCTCCCCAGACGTCACGCACAAAAATGTGTGCCCCAGGGCTGTGAAAATAAATGGCCACATTTTTTGTAAAATCCCTTCAAAATGTAACAAGGTTTATTAAA
>VWZF01006857.1:556433-584399 GCA_013396755.1 Sclerurus mexicanus | reverse complement strand
TAAAAATGTAACAAGGTTTATTAAAAAAGGGGGGGGGGAGGGAATGTGTCCGCTAAGCTGCATTTCCTATTAATGCCGGACACGGTTATCCCAGTGCAAACACTGTTCTCCAGATGGGCCACAGCCTGCCAGTCCATCGCCCCAAGGAGCATCCAGGGGTGCCTGCCACCCCCACGGTGCTCAGCCCAAAATGCAGAAGATAATGGCTTGCAGAAGATAATGGCTTGCACGGGGCCAGCTGGGGACAGCAGACCCTCTCATCCTGTCTGTGCTCTGGGGCAGCCAGCAAAAAGGTAATCCCCAAAATCCTGGCATGGCCAGCTCCAGGGCTGGCTGTGACAGGCATCAAATGAAGTCTCAAAATGAGTGGTCCCCTTACTTGAACCACTAAATGGTCCAAGGTAGCAAGAGCCTCTCAGCTGATGCTGTGCCCCACCACTGCGCCTGGGGGGAGCAGGATGGCAGCAGAAATAACCCCCTGCCTCCCTTCATGTGCTGCCTGGTGACCTGTTAGCAAGCAACGCCAGGGGGTGGAGGGGAAGAAAGGAAAAGTACGATCTGTGCAGGTTGAGGCTGCGGGATTCCTGCAGATGCATCCTGTCCATGGCTCTCCGTGAGTACAACAGGAAAAGGAACCACTGCTCGCTCCGAAAGCACTGCGGCGTGGGGCTGGGGACGTTCCTGCTGCTGGCAGCCAGTGCTGGGCCAGCACTCACAACCACCCAGCCTCCTCACCAGCCCTGGACTGCCAGAACTTTGGAGACTCCCTGCATCAGGCACTGCCTCACACTGGGGGCCCACTACTCACCCCAGTGCCCCACACTAAGGCTGGCATCCTCGGATGCCAATGCCCAGAGCCACCTGTGCCATCCAGGACAGACAAAAGGATACACAGAGCCATTTCCAGCCTGCAAAAGCATCTTCAAAGCAATTGGCTTTCCCCCTCAGAATTTTCTATCACTCTTTGTGCTTTGCAGACCGATCCACCCCATTGCTGCCCTTGCCCTTTCCCTCCCTGGGGGAGCATGTGCCCTGCCATGACTCTTTCCTGTGCCTCGCTCTCCCAGCACTGAACTTGGTGCTGGGTTAGGCCATTAAATCTCTGCTAACCGACACACAGATGGTTTGTGTCTCTGGCAAATCCCAGGGTGCGAGGGAGATGTCTCCAGAGCATGGAGCGTCTCCTCTTCTCCGAGTCCCTCCTTCCCCACCTCCAACCCCAACCATGCTTTATCTCCTCAGCACTCTGAGCAGATCCCACTCTCTCGTGCACACCCAACTGCGCCCTTGCACGGGGAGAGCATTAATGTAATTAAAAAGGCATGCGGCAGCCCCGGCAAGCTTTGTTTTTTCAAGATGGTTTCCAAGCAAGTTGGCAGCAGGATATTAAAATAAACAGAGGGGGATTGATGGGATGCGGCAAGAGGAAGCAGGATCCCACAGCCACTCACACCTTGTCCATTTCCAGAGAACAACGTTTCCCAGCGGTTTTCCGAGCCTTGATCTTGCAGCACATGGCTCAGAAAGGGGCCAGGCTGCACCAAGGGCCTTCTCCTTATCGCTGGCAGCTCCTTCATTTTCAGGCCCCTCTGCCTCTTTCTGCACTTACACCACTGCTGCTCTCAGCACGGGGGCAGGGCTGCCTGCTGCCTCCTGCATCCAGGGCTCTCCCTGCCTGGGTGGGAAGCCACACTCACCCTGGAAAGTGCTGCCCACCCACCCCGGGGCATCTCGCAGGCTCCAGACCTCATCTCTCCACCCCTGGGCATGTTGTGGGAAAGCCTTGCAAAGGGTCTGCAGACACTAAATCCCTGCAGAGCAGCATCTGTGCTGGAGCCAGCACCGTAATGGTTTTGGGAACAGAGCAAAGGCTGCGCATGGGACAAGGGGCAGGTATAGCATGGTACAGTGTGGCACAACACGGCTCCTGCTCTCCGTCTGCTTCCACTCACAGGAAGCCCTGCACCGGATCCTCCCTCTGAGCCCCCACACACCACCTCAGCCCCTCTCTGCTTCCCCTTCCCTCCCTCTCTGCTGAGTCGGCCCCGCTGACTGATTAACAGGGCGCCTTTCCGGAGAGGGATTTTGTTCACACTCTGTCTTTCTCGCTGACTTCCTTTCCCGGTGCGGGGCTGGATCGCTCTGGCCACAGTGCTGCTTGTCCCCAGCTAACCGGCACAGCTCATGCTCTGTCCCCAAACATACTGCTTTGGGGTTCTGTGGCCAGAGCTGCAAGATAACATGCACAAAGCAAAGCTGCTCCAGGTGAGGCTGTGTGCTCCTGCTTGTCTACCTGCACCCAGCCCAACCCAGTCTGCCTACCCTGTGCTGTACCAGAGAAAAAAACATAGGCTGGAATGGAAAAAAGAGCATCCTTTCCCCTAACAAAGCTCCTCTGACTCTGCTCCTGCCCCATCTCTGCTGTTTTCAGGCAAAAATTCCAAGGCAATGGGGATCTGTCCAACAAAGCAAGGCAGGAACTCAAGATCTGCCTATTTTCTAAATATGGGTGATTTGTTTGCACCAGGTACTATGTGAGAAAAGCCCTGCTCCTGGACAGCCAACTGAACAACCCTTTCCGATGCAGAAGAGCAGCAGTAGCTGGCACTGGGGGAGAGGGAGGAGAAACCTTGCTCTGCTCTTTCTGCAGTCCTCTCCTCTCTTCCAGCTCTCCAGGCTGGACCTGTCCAAAGCAGCAACTTGCTGGTGAAATCGTACATGCTCCACAGGAACTAACCCCAGCACCACAGGTGCCATCTTCCCCCTTTGGTCCAGTTTCTTCCCCACCTGCCCTGGTGCAGAAGGACCTGTGGCTGCTCACAGACATGTGGAGAGGCCACGTGGCAGAGGCAGACCCAGGCCAACTTCCCACCTACAGGGCTGAAGTTCCCCCGTGGAGCAACTCCTTGTCATGCACGGGGCAAGCATCCAGCTGTGGGTTGGAGCAGCAAAGCACGAGTGTTATGCCATGCAAGGAACAGGCAGCTGGCACAGCAACAGGAGAAATTTGAACAGAGGGCTGTCAGCTCCTCCTCTTCCTCCTCCCAGTGCTCGCTAGCAGGGAGGAAGGCTTGTTTCACAGAGAGGTGAGATATTGCATGAGGCTGAGAAATAAACATCAGGCTCCAGCCCATGTAAGGATGAAATACCAAGAGTTGTCTCTCCAACCTCACAGTGGACAGAGAGAGCCCCAAATCATGGTGGGAACTGACACCAAAACGGAGCAGGTTCTGCCCACCAGCCTGTGTCTGAGCACTGTGAGGGCAGGGTGACAGCCACACACACCCATGGTGACGTGGGGAGGAAAACGGAGATGGAAGCAGGCTGAGCTGTAAGCAATGAACAAATGAAAAATTATAATGATAGAAAACTGAAAATCCTCCCCAAATTATGCATGCACAAAAGGTCAAAAGAAGCAGGTCCCTTCTTTTATGGATTTTAGTCTAGAAATTTTCATCCACAGACCTCAAGGTGCTGAAACGACACCAAATCAGAGTGCAATGGATCTGCATCCTCATCATTTTGTGAGGATATTCCCAAAGCATCACGTTCCTTTGCTTCAACTAGGACACACTGTCCTTTTTCAGGGGATAAGGGATAAATAATTATAGAAACTCAGTCAATACAAACACAGAGGTGATGATCATTATTGGGTGTCTGATCCTCCCTGTCTAACACCAAAAGTATAATGAGACATTATCATTGCCCTGAGACACCTGTGGGCAAGTTGGTGCATGGAGAGAGGAGTTCCGTAAGCAGGGACCAACATGAAGACTGAGGAAGAGGCTACCAGAGCACCACCTGAGCTGGTGGAAATGCTTTTTTCCTGGCACCAGACTCAGAGATGCCCCAAGCACCCTTGGTCTGCAGTGACACCAGATGGGGAGGAAGGATGTATGTCCAAACAGACAAGGCATTTGGGGAGTGAAGAAACAGGGCTTTCCTCCAGCTCAGCACCTGCAGCCAGGGGAGACCCCAGCCAAAACATCCCCTGCCTGACAGCCAAGGGGGAAGTGGGATGGGGTGGGCAGAGATGTGAGTAGCATATTACATGACAGCAGCATGGTCACAACACAAGCAGAAGCCACAGCCAGAGCAGCAGCACCATAGGCTGGGCATTCCATGCTGCTTCCCCAGCCCCTGGCACTCCGTGGCACCAGGGCCACACATCCAGTGCCCATGGGTCTGGCCAAACAGCCCAAAAGGCTGCCTGGTCTCAGTGCATGCACCCCAACAGGTCTGTTTAGCCTCTCATGGCTCATAAGCTTTAATTAACTGGTTCTTCTCTGACATGTCATAACCACCTGCACTGATGGGGAACGAGGCAAAGAAAGTCACAAGCTCTCTGGGCTCCTTCAACTTTTTGACTTCCAAGCTGGGAGCCCATGAGGCGACTGAAACAGAGGAGCTCAAGAGCAGGAGCCACTTTCAGGAGAAACAGGCTGCACTGAGGAGCAGAATTATCCTTGTATCCTTCATTCCTGGTCCCTTGGTTCCTCCAGGCAGGGATTTGTATCAGGGTACTTCCCAAGTCAGCTGCCCTGGACAACAGAGCATGGCTACACCCAATGCCCGACCATACTCTCACCTGTTTTTAGGACCCTGCTCTGCCCCAGGGACCTGCCACCACGTCATCATCCCAAAGCATCCCAAGGAGGGGTCAGCGAGTGCCTGTCTGGGAGTGTTTATCTGTCTGCCTTTCTCCCTCGGCAGGAAGCACTATCTCACCATCGCCCTGCTCGCTCCAGCCTGGTTTCCTGCTCCATCCTGCCAGGTTTACCCTGCTTTTTCCTCCTCCCCTCCCCCTGCCCCACGGCTGTCAGGCCATGTTTGCATTTCTGTCTCCTGCCGTCTTTCCTCTCCCTGCGCGCTCCCCCCGCGCTCGCTCCCTACTCCATCCTCCCCGAGAGGCTCCGTCCCGAGCCAAAGTTAGCCCGTGTCAGGTAGCCACATGTCCGGCTGGGGCAGGGGGTCAGCCGGGGCCACCCTGCAGACCTCCTCCAGGATCTCTGCTGTCAGCAGCCTCCCCCGGCCCCAGGGGACCGGCTGTTCGCTGCCCTCGCTCCGGCGAGGGATGCTCGGCACATCAGAGCGCTGGTTTCCCCGCGGTGGCCGCCGGCACACCCCTTCTGCTGCGGGCCAGGGCTGGCCAGACGCCGCTTTGTTTGGTCCCCCATTCCCTGAATCGCTCCGAGTTTGTTGGCTGCCTGCTCCTGCCCGGAGAATCCTTTTCCTGCCTTTGAGATGAAGGATGCTCGAGCCATCTGTGCGTTTTATTTCCTTGTAGAAACTAACAAGCCAAGGATTGCTTCCTCTCCCTGACATTTCAGAGGGCAGCTCCAGCTCAGCGGGATGCGCAGGGACGGGGCGGGGGGAGCCCAGGACAGGATCTGTTCTGTCCACAGGATTCACTCCTTAAGGGGCAGAAATCCTCAGACCTGCCCAACTGCAGTGGCTCTGCAGGAGCCCAGGGAGAGCCGTCCTGCTTAACATACATAGCCAGCCCTCTTCCAGTGGCCCCTATTAACTGCATGGCTAAACCCTTGCAAAACTCAATTAAAATTATCCTCCCACATCTTACGGACTGTCAAATTGCTTCTCTTACTGTTTTAATTTACTTCTTTCAAAATCTTGCCCTGCTCACATTCTCTGCCCCCGCAGGATGTGATTAGCAGGGTGTAGAAAGAGCAGAGGGATCGGATGGCTTTAGTGGACTGATAAGAGCAATTAGCACTGCTCATTACATCCTTAACCTGAAGGGATGAAAGGGATGGTCCACAGCCTCTGTGAAACGAGTGTTGGTCCAAGTCTGGTACCTGGCAAACAGGATGCCAGGATGCACCAGGGACATCCCACTGTGGCCCTGGGGGTCTGGGATCTCTGGGAAAGTGGCTTGGGAAAGGCTTGTACTGCTGCTCCCTCCAGTTCACCTATCTGGGACTGCTCAGGAGCTGCCGGACCACTGCAGGATTCAGAGGTTAATTCCACCCTGTGACTACCCAGGTACCACCCCAGGGGCCTTCCTGTACCGAGGTAACTGTGGCAGCAGTGGGTACAAACCCATTTGGCCACTGAGAAGAAATGGCAGCCCATCAGTGACAAAGGAAATTTCTATCCACTGCTTCTCACGCCATACCTGATAGTATGAGGCATGTGACAAAGTACCTTTTCATGGAACTCACCTAAACTGTGGACTTCGCTGTGTGGCCAAAGAGGAAGGGAAAAGCCAGCAAAAGAGCGGAAAGGAGAGCCTCAGATTCAACATCATCAACTACAGCTCCATCATGAGCCATTCCCAGAGGCTCAGGTGAACTCCGGTCAAAGCAAACTGCAGGTGTGCTATTGGGGGAAGATGGAGTTCAAGCTATGCAAGGTCTCAGCATATCCCACTGGCCTGGGATATCTCCCACTCTTGCTAGGAGATGAGGAGGCAGAGGCAGCTGGCTGGGAAGTCAGACAGAGCCTGAGGGTCGGCACTGAGCACCGAGAGAAAAGGGCAGCAGCATTTGGAGAGAAAAAATCAAGTCACCGGTCTGTTTCTTCCTTGATGTGTGTGGGCTTAATTGCTGACCTTTGAAGTTTAACCCTTCCCAAGACAGTTGGCTTATGGACAGGCTAATTCTCTTACTGTTTTAACCCCTGTACCCCATTTAGGGTAGGTTTCCCCCATGTGAGCAGAGCCTGGGGACCCTGTCTGCCTCCTGCTCAGCCTCCTGTGCCAGACTGACTGTGCTGGGCTTTTTCAGGGGTCTGCAAGCCATGCAGCTGGGCTGGGAGGCACTGCACCAAGTGGGAAAGACCTGCTCCTCCATCTTCATGTCCCTGGAGTCTGCATCCAGATGTTTGCTACTTAGCTGTGAACTGAAATCAACTCAGAGCCCTCAAACCAAACAGCTGCCCTGGCGCTGGTAGTGCCTGTTCTCTGCAGCACAACCCACCCTCAAGTTGATCTCCAGCTGCGGAGTGCAAGAGAAGCTGATTGATTAACAGGGTAAGTGGGGAAAAAATAGTTTTGCAATTAGATGATAATCTTGGCCTTGGAAAACCTGGACTCAACTCCCCATCTGCTCCAGGCTCCCTGCAAGTCCATCTTGCAGCTTCCCTTTACCTCCATCCCCGCCTGAGCCACAAGGCTACTTTCACTTGAAAAAACATATACTTGCGCAAGAAAGGTGGAATCTTTATTCCTTCTAATTAAAGATAACAGGCAACAAAGGAAATTAATTTGTCCCAGAGTCAATGCAACATGAAAAAGCTACATTAGACTTGGATGAGTCCAGAAAGCAGGAAGCACAATCAAAATGCAGGAGGAATTTAAACTTCCTGATTATCAAAGCAGGGGTTTCAAGCACCAAGTACAACCTAAAAATAATAATAATAATAAAGCACAGGGAGGAGTGGTCACAGGCACAGAGAGAGCTGCTGCCTGGGGAGCACGAGCCCTCCTCCAGCTTCTCACATGCACACCTGCACGTGCACACACGGCATCTGCACGACCCCTCTGCCACCCCTGACGGGGTGGGCATGAGGGGAGGCAGGAAGATCACAGGCACATGCTCTTCAAAGGAGAATTACTCATCAGAGGTAGCGGCAGAGGAAGGAAGGCTCAGGTACGAGGTCAGACGTGCACAAGCAGAGAGAGTTGACGGAGGAGTTCTGAGCGTTCACTGCAGATCTAAGAGCCCTCCTGGCATCTGCACGAGCAGAACAGGAGGTGGAATCCCTGGAGTAAATGCACCTACAGCACATAGGAGATAAGAAATTTCAACCCTCCTAGAAAACACTGCACAGCTTGGCTTTCTGCCATTCTTGAAAGCAGCTGAGCTGCCCAAACCCAGAGCCTTCCCTGATGTGGTTGATAAAAATCTTACTCTGTTCTCTGAAGAATCCCCAAGAGGGATGGGCTCTAAAGAGCACAGCAAAGCTCTCTCCCCACATAGGGCTTTGCTCTTCACCCCTAGGTCAGTGATCCCATCTGCTCCCTGCTGGGCAAAGAGACTTGAAGATGGAGAGACTCCGGGCAGTGGGAAGAAATCTGGCCCCATGGGGCTGTCCAAGGCATTGATGTCAAGTTACAGATGCACACGCTCTCAGTTTCTCTTGGCACAGAGCTGTGACCACAAGCCAGAACCCACTGCAGCAGGAGAAGATAATCATCATCTCCGTTAGCCAACGTGTATCGGGGCATTCGCGTCACTTGAGATTAGCTGGCTGTTTAACATCTGCACAGATTTGTCTCTCCACCTCCACATAACACCTTGTGCAGCTATGAAACTAATTTAAATCCCTTCCAAGAAAGGCTGAGTTGGAAATGTCACACTTTGTATATCATAGCACAATTCCTACAATGAAACGCCCAGCCTAAATGGCAGTGTTGGACTCCAGCACTATTTGAAGGCCAGTAAGCTAAACCCCCTTCTGCTGCTTTTTAAAAATAGCTTACAACAGGGTGACCAAGTTTCATAAACACCCATCTACTCAGCAGAGGCTGACTGTTTTTTCCCATTCAAAGGTGCTTCCCTTGCCACGCAGCGCAGTGGGAAGAGCACGCAAGCGGACGCGATGGGAAGGAAGCGTTTACACATGCTAATGACTTCCACCCAAGGAGCACAAGTACCAACAGGGAAACAGTGCTAAAGAAACAACACACCACTTCCTCGGCTGTCCCGATTTGGTCGCCATGAGGTACTTGGTGCTCAGAGCTGTGGGGCGAGGCTGGGGATGGCCTTTCCAGCCCCATGGGAATCCAAGGCGTGAGTGAAGGGAAGACACGTTGGCTTGGACCCCAAAGGCAGGAGAAACCATTTGGCAGCGGAGCTGTTTCGGCACCACACTGGACCAAGGGGTTGAGGACAGATACTGACCCTTTCCTACTCTCAGCAATGTGGGTCCAGAGACCAGAGTCCTTCCCAGGTGCCATCCAGGTTATTTCACCATCCACATTTCTCTTCATGCCAGAACAGTTTCCTAAGTTCATGTGGGGCCCTGTTTATTTTTCTTTTTTTTTTTTTTTTTAAATCCACTATTGTATTAAGAGTGTTTTCCTTTTGGCAAAGGTTACTGTGGGGCCAACGCTGTGCGGAGTCTCCTGCCTTCCATCACCACTATAACCCCTGAGCCGGAGCTCAGCCCAGCCAACGTCACTTATCTACAATGAAGGCAGGCTTGGATTTCCCCCACTGTATAAAAAATAGATCCAGGCACTCCCCCTCTCCCCCAGTGCATTCTTTGAAATGCCACCCAGGCCTTGTTATTGCTGGGAGGCTGGAAAGCCGGGGATTAACTGCCTCAGGCTGCACCAGGCTTTATTTGTCTAAGCAGCCAAGGGTGAGGAGCAGCCATAAATACTGTGAAATGCTGAGTGTTGTGGAGGGGCAACGTTGGGCAATGCAGGCACCTTGGCAGCAGGGATTGCATCTTGGGCAGGGTGAAATCCTGGTGTGACTGAAGTAATTGGAAATATTCCTGCCTCCCTACACCACAGGGGCTTTGAGGAATATCATCATGTGTTCAAACTGGGGATGTCAAACTACCCCCAGTGTAGCACTAACAGTGGCACGAGCCAGCACTTACAGCCCAGAAACTGTCACTTCTGATAGTCTGGCAAGAGCCAACACACCCAAAGAGGAGCCATGAGGCCCAGAAACACACTACATTAGCTACATCACTTTACAAGGCATTGCTGGGTAACTCCATTTGGAGGCAAGGTGGTTGCTTCTCCCATGCTTCACCCCAGCATGAGGACCATGCACTGCCTGCCCAGAGGTGGTGGAATTTCCTTGGAGTGAACACATGCATCTCCCACGGGACCATCCCACTTTACAGCCTGCTGCCAGGCTTTAGGGACATGCCATTAAACCTCTGCCCTTTGCTTCCCAAGGGCCAGGCTCTGCACCATGGTGAAGGGATGATGGCCACTTAGACCCAATTACACCTCACTGGGGACTCTGCTCTGGCTGGGACAGCCCACTGCGGGAGTGATGGATTTCTGCGGGCGTTGGATGCCGTCACCTCTGCTGGGTGTGATTTCGCTCGCTGCCATCACTCTGAGCTGGCAGTTTCCAAATCTGAGTATAAACTACAATCCTTGCCCAGCCTTCTTAGCTCAGTAAATGTCAAGATTTACTGTCATACTTGGAGAAGATTGACTTGACCTGCACTTTCGTCAGTATTTACTTTTTTAGGTCACTACATCTACCATCCATCTCAGCGGATGCCAGTATACCAGAAATGGGGGAAACAAGTCACAGATGGAGAGCCAAGCCTGCAGACAAACCTCACTGTCAGCACACATGTGTATGTCTGTGCAGACATGTACACACTGCCCCCAGCCAGCACAGGACCTTCCACACACAGAGAAACCAATGAAGAGGTTTCCAGACTCTGCTACAAAGCCTTGTGCTTTTTTGGGGGAATAAATGAAACCAATAAACCTTTTACAGACATTCCTTTGGCATGGAGAGCTCATGTGCCTCTGTAACTCAAAAAGATGATGGAGGACCTCAAAACTCTCCACAGGTCTCCTGAGTCTTGTGAAGGTACAGACAGACCTTTGCAAATCTGTGGAGCCACTGCCCAATTCAGGGCACTTGGCTGTGCCCTGTGGGATCTCCCAAACCCCAGTAAGCTCAGCTAGCAGCTGAAATGGTCAACCCACTGCAGGATGGGGAAGAACCCCAGAGACGAAGGGGACAGTGACCCAGGGTGGGGGCCTGGCTGCCATGGTCGCTGGCTACCACCATCCACTCAGCAAAGCCATCATGAGCTTGCAAATTCCATATAAACTTCCCATGTGACACAATTACTCAGGGGCCAGATCCTGAAGCCCTTCCTTCTCTCTTTATTCAGACCAGTCTCCACTGAAGTCATTTAGACACTGGCCTAAATACAAATGAAGGAGCTCAGAATTTAGTCCAGTAATAAAAACTTCCTTCCTTTGTCTACTGCTCACTCCACAGGATCCCACTACCTCCCAGTCTCCTCCTGGCCACATCTCCCGAGGCTGGGGCTGTCAGTTGTTTAGGTTGATTCTGTTCTCTTTTACCTTCAGCCAGACAATGCCTGTCCCCTCATGTAGCCATGAGCTGCTGAGGTGAAGGGAGCTGGGGTGGCCAGTGAGGAAGAGGGTGGATTGTGGGGTTAAATGCAATTTGGCAGAGGGACAGTGCCAGTCCTGGGGACATGGATATATGCAGTTACCACGCAGGCTTGGGACAGCCTCAGCCTTCCCCTTCCCAAAGGCAACTCCTTCAACACCCCCTTGAGGATGGGTTGGAGCATCTCAAAAAAAGCCTATCTCCTGCACCACTGAGCACAGAGCAGGTGCCTTGGGCCCTACACCAAACTTTTATGTGAGGGGCTGGGTGAAATGACTCCTTCCCAGGAGGGTGTAGCAGGAAGTTAACTCATATCACTGCAATGGCATCTGTGCATCACACTAGGAAGTGACACCATAAGAAACACGTACAATTTTCAACAACTTGCAATATGAATTTTGCTGCTTTTTCTGCCTCAGACTTGCCAGGTGGATGCAAAGCCCCATCATCTCCCATGGGCACCTCATCCCCAAGCATGGCCACCTGAAACGCGCACTGATGTTTGGGGCAGAAGCTCCTGCTTCCTTCTCACATCCACCAGCCTTGCACAGATCTGTGACAGAGCAGTATATGAACACACATGGACTGATACAGCAATTCCCTTCACACCAGTCTCCCTCCTTGAGCTGCTTGATAACAGAAAGCAAACACAAAAGGAAATTGAACTTGGCTGAGGGGAGAAGCATTTGGTCCAGAAGTACCAGCACATTTGGATGACCTAAACCTCAGTCCTGTAACTCACAGATGCTTACGTGGGTGACCTGGTCATACAGTGGGTCACTCGGTCATACAGTGGGTCACTCAGAGAGCACAAAAACAACCCCTGTGAGTTCCTGCCCAGGTCTTAAATCTCACAGTGAGACTTTTAACACTTCTCAGCTAAAACTGAAATGGTCAGAGATGCACTTTGGAGCATGCAGCTCTAACCACCCCAGGGAACCACTGAGCTCTGAGCAGCAGAGGACTGGTCACCTCAGAATGCAAGGCTGTGGAGCAGCCTTTGCCCAGGTCTAAGGGGACCCTGTGCCTCCCAGCCCAGCTGAGCCAGCTCACCATGTTCTGCATCCCCATGCAGAGCACAGCAATGCCAAGCTGGGCATTGCACACACTGAGAGTCCAGTGCCCTGTCCAGTGACAAGGGCTGCTTTGCTTAGGGCTTGTTCTTGAAAAAATACAGCCTCGCTGTACATTCCGCCCTTTTAAAATACATTAATTGCCATGGAAACAATGCTGGTTTTGGTATGGGAGCGGCCTGGTGGCCTCCACAGATGCAAGATAAAAATCAATGGATACATGGTTATACAAGCTGTACTTCAGGACCTTTTGTGGTTTTGAGGCTGGTCACCATGGGCACATATGAGAGAACGGTTCAGACACTAATACAAGATGCCATCTTCCATAGAGAGAAAGCTGGGGACAATAAAATATGCATGGACACCTCCTTTGCAGTGTTTATCTGCTTGGGCAGAGCACTTTTGTATAGGAGCTGCTCCCAGTGCTGATGTGTATGCTGAACTCTTGGTGCTGGTCGCCACTCCCAGCTCCTGCTGAAGCATCTCCCCTGGCTGCCCTTCACATCCTCATTGCCAGTGAGTACAAAGTCTCACCTGGTCTCAGACCTTGGCAGGTGGCTTTGCTCCATGCCTCCCCTCTCTCCATCCATGGCCCTTCCCACCAAAAAGAAGAAAAAGAAAGAAAAGCCAACTAAATAGCACGGAGAGGGTTTGTACATAAAGCAGCACAAAGGGGAAGGTTGAGAATGCCCTTCCCGCCCTGCCCACAGCTGCCCCAAGAACCTGGTGGAAAGGGCAGCCCTGGCTGTCCCCTCCTGGCAAGGGGAGCACTGCCCTGTTCCCTGCCGTGCCGCCCATCATAAAGGGGTCCCTGAGCTGTTATCAGGCAGTGACAGTTTCCGCCATCAGATTCCTCCTGTCCGTCAGGAAAGCTAAATAAGGAACATCGTTCAGGCGGCTGCAGGAAGAGGGGAAATGCAGGGACATCCGGCCCAGCTGCCAATTTTTCCTTTCCCATGAACCACCACTGACCTCCACCAAGGGAGAACCTGGACACCCAGCCTGGCATCGGCACTGCTCCTCTTTGCTTAACCCTTCCTTGGGGATGCCCTGATCCCTGGAGCCTTGCCATGGCTGTGGTGTGACGGTGCCTGGGCGCTGCGTCACTGACACTGGCACCACAGACCAAGGTGGGCAGAGCCGGTGCATGGGCTGGCATTTGCCCATCCAGCTGGAGCCACAGCCAGGAAAAGGCTTAACCCTCCACACAAGCATTTGGGTAGGCAGCTACACCTTGCATGGCAGCATCAGGTCCCAAAAACATCAGTGAGCTACTTGACCACTTCCCTCTTCGCATTGCATTGAGACCAGGAGCGGAGTTGAGCTTATTCTCTCGCTTATCCCTCTGAAACAGAACTGGGGCTTTCCAGGCTCTCCCAAGAGCTGTAATCAGCTCTGGGCTGGCTGGTGTAGACATGTACTCTTTCTCTCTGCTCGTGCCAAGGCTCTGCCCATCAGTAACACGGACCAGGACAGTCTGCACTCCACTCATCCTTTTATTTCAGTCCTTTCTGAGACTTACTGGGCTCCTTGCTGCCTTTCACTGCAGGGGATGAGGAGCAGGGGCCTGGTTATTATATTCTTAGATAAAGGGAGATCACAGCACTTGCTCGGAGTATCTCTTGCCTTTCCCCACCACCCCATTCTCTCTGTTTTCCCAGTTTGGAATCTTCCTGATCCCCTAAACCCATCCTCCCTCATTAGCACGTGACGTCTGTCCCACGGCACCTCCAGGCTTGGCCGCAAAGCCTGCGTAAGGGATCCTCGCCCTGGAAGGAGGGCGCAGAAACACAGCAAGAAAAACAATTCACACGTGGGAGAAGTTGTACGGTGAAATACAAGTCACTGCCTGAAACCTGTTTCTGCTACCTCAGCAGGGAAACTACTCCAGGAGAGACTCCGAGACTCCCTGCTTAATATCCTCAGCTTATAAAACTTAGTGGGAGTTTTAGCACTGACTGCGGCAGGGCCAGGTTTTCACCCTCCTTCTGCTGAACTTGCACCTTGAGATGAAGCCATCTGTCCCTGGCCACTCAACAAGACGAGTGGCCACTCTGGGCTCAAGGGCTTGTGCCCCATCGCCGACTTGACCACCGGCCATCTCCGCTTCCACTGTTCTGTGTTAACAATGAGGCACCGCAGATGGGCAATAACACTGCGAGCCGAAAACATCACAACTATTCTGACTAGAGAGAAAAAGCCCCCCTGGGACCTGGCTAACCCCCTCTTTTAACAACGTGAAACAAGAAACAAAGGTCTGGGATAGCCAGAGGCAATAAAAACGCTGGAATTCATTTAACCAGTCACTAGATGCCAGTGCAGCTGCAGCAGTATTTCTTTTCTTAATGAAGGACAAAAGATAAACCCAGCTCTGGCCCAGGGCAAGGCTCAGCTCTGGTCCCCCCAGCAGACCTTGGCACGCACCAGGCAGTCACAGTCCCCCCATGGCACCCAGCTGGTGCAGGACATGTACCTGGCTGCCTGCTGGCCCTCACCCAGCTGGAGATTAGCAGGAGCTGCAGGGGTAGTTGGGTCAGGTCAAGGTGAAACAGTCCAGGGTGGGAAAAGGGGCCTTCAGCTTCAACTAACCACCTGTGGACTTCTTCCATGCAAACTCATCTATTTTTCCATGCACAGCTGCCCGTGGACCAAGGCAGACCTCTCACACCCACAAGGACCCATGGTGATGAGCTCCACTGCTGTGTGGTTGTGTGCACCAAGCCACCAGCCTCCCACCACGTCCTCTCAGAACGGGAACCCACCAGGAACTGCCTTCTCCAGGCGAGCTGTGATTTTGCAGCCCTCAGTTGCAACACCCCAGCCCGTCTTTCCCAGCGGAGGAGCGCTGTGACGTTTAGTTATTCCTCACACGGAAACCACCACGACTGCTGGCTCCCCACCCTCCGTGGGCAGTGCAGCCGGCAGGGTTCAGCCATTGCAGGGCTTTCTGCTTCTCCCCACACCTGCAGGACCCCCAGGATCCCCATCACTTATTGCAGTTTCCCCTCCTCATTGGTTTACATACACAGTTCCCCCAAACTGGGAGTGAGGGAGCTTCCCGACCTTGCCCCCATTGCTTGGGGCTGTTTCAGTCCAGCAGGCTGAATGTGAAGACGCCCTGTTTATTTGGAAATACCTCTGCTGTGCCAGCTGGAGGGGCTGGGAAGAAGGTGGGCGAAATGGGTGCTGAATTGGGCAGACCTGGGGACCCACCAAGAGCCTCCTCCTGCTCTGCAAGACAACCTCCTGAGTGATGTGGATGTTCTGTACAGCACTGGAGAAACTGCTGCCTGGCTATGGCCCTGTCCTGATGCCGTTCCCGTGGGATCCCGCTCTCCCCTTCCCTCCCCAGGAACTGCCTCGGGACTCCAGGAACAGCCTGTTCCCTCCTGGCCGGCTGGGAGCACCTGCCCTTCCCACGCCTGCCCTGGAAAACACCGCACCAGTGTGGGGCCAAGAGAAACCCTGGGGACAGTGATCCTGTGTAGAGCAAGCCCATGGGAGAGAGGCAGCAGAGTGGAATGGGACATGCTGGAGGAAGCCCCCTCCATGCCAACTGCACTGGCTGGGGACATTGTGCTGCTGGGGGAGTGTCTCCCTGACCAGATATCAATTTGAGCTCAGCAACTAACGCCCTGGTGGGTGTTTGTGCAGGCAGTGAGCCGTGCACTCGCGTGCCCATGCCAAATCCCAGGGCAGTACTTGCAGCCCACTCATCTGAAATCATCCTTAAGCAGACAGCAGGACACAAGAGCTGTGGTTGCCCCCTCCCCGGCAGCCCCCCGGGGGCCACGGGCCGCATCCCTCCCATCACCCATCTCCCCTCGGAGGCCCTGGCTCTGCCTCACCCCTGAGAGCAGCCGAGTTGAGCCCAAGCAAGGTTTTCTGTGCACTCATGGCTGTTGCATGAAAGGGTGTTGCTGAAATGGCCCATGTTTATTACTTGCAATAAAGCAACTGCTTCAAATCCCAGCTGTGCAGGGAACTGTTGCTGCTGGCACGGTCAGCGTGGGGCTGTCCGAGCACCCGGCCGGGGGGTCTGTGTGATCCTAGAGGGGGGCAGGCGGCAGCAGCCAGCACAATCGGCTCAGGTCCTACACAAGCACTGGCCCTTCCCTCATGCAAAGGGCGTACATTCTTGGAAGCCACAAGCTAGTGTCCCCAGTGGGATTATTTGGTTGTGGGGTGCTCAGCACTGCTCTGTGCCCAAAGAATGCTGGCTCAGGGAGTACACACTCTCATCACCATCCATAAAATGTTACCCCAAGATGCCCTGAGATGCTGGGGCTGAACCTCTGCCTGTTCCTCACATCTCACTGCCTGCACAGGGCAGTTCCCCAGCTTCACTCCATCCTAGGAGCACAGGGGAGCTGGAATGTGTAAGAGCTGTGTGCTCTTGCTGGCCCATTTAACCAGGCACTGGGGTGCAGGAACAAGCAGGATGCAGTGCCAAAACAGGCCTTTCATGATTCGAGATGAATATTTCATGCTTCCCAGGTGGAACAGTTTCACACCTCCATCCCTGCTTCCAAGGGGTGCAAATATCTGCAACCACTTGGGACTATGGTTAATGAGGAATTTGTGGGTCCTTTACACACTGAGGAATTATCTCAGGTAGAATGGAGAAAGAGGAAGAAAATTTCCAGAGTACAGTCGCCCAGCTGAGCTTCACATCACCCTTCGTTGCTGCACTAATCAGGCAGCAGCGAGAGCTTCAAAGCTCTGCTCAGCCCTGCACTGACGAGGCCACACAGCACGCAGCCGAGCTGGCCAGAGCCTCCCAGGCACAGCTCCCGCACCTCCAGGAGATGAAAGGACCCGGGAACAGCTACAGGATGCTTTACAAATTGCTAACAGGAGAGCTCTGAACAGTTGCAGCTCCTGCCACGATGCCACCAGGAGCAGGTCCCTCTCTGTCCAGCCTCCTGGAGCTCCTGGTGAGCTCCAAAGGCCCACTGGGTCCTTCAGCCCCACAGTACCAGAGCTATCAGCAGCATTTTGGGCAGAGCAGGTTGATAGTGATGCACCTCTGCAGCCAGACCTGCAGCCCTCCTGTGAGCTCACTTCAGCAAAGGCAGCAAATGCTACCAGTGACAGTGAGTCATCGAGGCTACAGAAAATTCTGTTTACACTCCCAAAATTCATCTCCCCATGTTGGGTGCTTCCACCATTACTAACTTCCTTTTGATCCTGCTCTGATCCAGACTGTAAATGCTTTACTCATGCAAGCTCCTCTGGGGGTAGCTGTTGGGGTGCCCTGTCCCTGCTGCCCCAGCAGTGCCCACCCAGCTCTGCCCTGTCCCACGGTCTCTGCTCTCTGAAAGGGTGTTGCAGCCCCATCTCTTCAGTAGTCCCACACCCACCTGGCCCAAGCAATGACCGAGGGTTTGACTCTCTGCCTAACAGCCTTTTGCCCCAGAAGCGCTACGGGAAGGGAAAGCATTTCGCTGGGATCTGCCTTGGGTCACCTCCCAGGCGGACTAGGGCTGGGAGAGGCAGGCTGGACAGCATTACACGGACCCCCGCCTCCTCGCGCCTTCCTCCCCAACGCGCTGCCCGACACACACGAATTAATGACTCTGTGCGTGAAAAAAATAAATAAACAGAGCCCGGACTGGCCTCCAGCCTGTCCTCCTCCGGCCGGGCGCGTCCCCGCGCAGGGATATCGCTCCCGCGAAGTTCCCTTGGGGTTTCTCCCTGCTCCCAGCCAGACACCCGCGGCACGGGCACGCCGTGGGCTCCCCGCGGCCCCGGTTCCCGCGGGGACCGCAGCAGGACCCTCCCGTCCCGTCCCCTCGCTGCGGGCACGCTGTCACCACCGTCGGGGACACTCCCGTGGGAACTGCGGCGCGTCCCGGTCGGGGATGGGGAACCCCGGGACGGACTGTGCCGGTCCCCGTCTGGGATGGGAGAGCCCGGAAAGGGCAGCGCCCGTCTCCGTCGGGGATGGGAGACGCCGGGGCCGGGAGGAGCGCCGGTCCCCGCCGGGGATGGGGGAACCCGGGACGGCCAGCGCCGGGGCACGGCACATCCCCGTCGGGGGCGAGGGACGCCGTGGCGGGCAGTGCAGGTCCCTGCGGGGTCTGGGGAACACACGAGCGGCAGCGCCGAGTCCCGTCCCGTCCCGCCGGAGCAGCCCCGTCCCCAGCGCGCCCGCAGGTGCGGGGCTGGCGGCAGAGCGGGCAGGGCAGCCCGCAGCTCACCTGCCTCCGAGACAATGCCGAGCCAGAGCCAGAGGGGCAGCGTGCAAACTCTCCTCATCTCCGGGGCTGCCGGCAGGTCCGTGCGATGCGGAGCCGTGCGAGCGCCCCGCGCCCGAGCTCTGCTCCCGCCGCGCCCCAGCTGCGGCGACGCGCGGCGGCGGCGGGCGGGGAGCACCGGGGCCGCTTNGAGTGTCTCTACCTGTGTGCGTGGGTCTGCCTCCCCTGCAGCTGGCGGCAAGTGTGTCCCCCGCCTGCGTGCGAGTCTGCATCATCTCTGACCCATGGGCACCCTCGCACCCTCGCACCTGCGTCTGTGTTCACACATGTGTGCACCCCTCGCGTGTCCCTGCACCTGCGTGCGAATGCCTGCACACCGCCTGATTCTTTGTCTTTTCCTGCGTGCACACCCCGGCCTCTCAGAGCAGAGGGAAGGCACACAAATACCCTCTCATCACACTGCGCACACATCTCGTGAACGAACACATCTCACACCTGCCTGCACAGTCACCTTCGTGCCTGTGCACCCCCTCAATCCCACACCTCACACCTGTACGCACAGCCCGAGGCACACTGTCCTGCACACACCCCTTGAGCCCCCTTCCTCCTGCACCCCCCGGGGCACAACAAGACGCACACGCACTTGGTGTGACCACACTCGCACCCCATCCCTGCACAGCGGGGCAGCCGCGTGGCCCCCCCAGCACCGCTCCCCGTGGCTCCCGCACCCCTCTCTGGCAGGTGTGCACCGAAACCCACGCACACGCACCCTAGCGGTGCCGCCCCACTCGTGCCAGCGGCGCTGCCCCCGCACCGCTGCCACTGCCAGCGACAGCGACAGCGGCTCCGGCTCGGAGCGAACCGGCTGCGAACGGAGGCGATGGCAGAGCTTTGGGAGCGCAGCCCTGGCCAGATGCCTGTGCGCCCAGCGAGAGCTGAATGGATAAATTAACACGGCCCCGCGCTGCGCCCCAGGGGGTTATTAATTATTCTCGCTTGTAGTCAGAGACGAGCCTGAATGAGAGCCATGTGCTCACGGCTTCGAAAAGGCATGAAAACTTCTGGTGCGCTCAACAGCTCGCAATGCCAAACCTGCGGAAGAAATCACCCTTTCCCTCTCCGGGACACTTCAGGGGGACTCCAAGCCACATAATTTTTTTGGACCCAACTCACCCCATCCCAACTAGTGAGTTTTTAACACTGACAGTGCCGACTGCATCACTCTTCAGCAAACTCTAATTGGATCACCTCCCTCCTTGATGCCAGTGGAGCAGAAAGCAGCCATGTCCCTTCATCCTAGATGGGTATCCCAACCTCTGCAAATCTCTGGAGATATACTTTTAGAACTCTCAATGATGAGGGAGAGCTGGGGACAGCACAGAGAGGCAGCACTGCCCACCACTGAAGACTGAAGATTGTGGGATCAAGATCCCTTTCCAGTGCTGCAGGCTGCGATCAGAGACAGGACAGCTGTGGGGGTCCCCGTCATGGCAGGGTCCCCATGCTGGGGACAGCATCAGGGCTCATCGTGCCCCTGAGAGATGAGCAGTGAGGTGGTGAGGGGTGGACAGTGATGGGATGAATCACATCGCACTGCCGAGCTGCTGGCCAAAACGCACAGTCAGAGGGCTGTCTGGAGAAGCTGAGTATGAGAGGAGCAGAGGGTCTGACCCAGAGCTGAGGGGAGGGGAATCCTCTGGCACTCCAAAAATCAAGACATTTTGGCATCCTCCATCCATTGCAGTCCAAACGTGTCACCGTGCAGGCGGCGGTGGCCAGGACCAGCCCGCCCATGCTGCCATCTAATGACAGGACATCGGGGAGGGCTCGCTCCGTGACGGCGGGGAATTTTCCATCACAAACACAGGGCGACTGTGGGACCGATGGGACCTTTCCATTGTTGCCGCCCTGGGAAACAAAAGGATCTTATTTTAAAATCTTGTCCCCCTTCCAGCACATGGGGGGACCCGTGGAAGCAAAGGCTTCCCCAAAGCATATGATAAAGACACAGACAGGTCACAGCAGCAGTGCCAGGGCAAGAGCTGCTGGACACTGCCCAGCCTCAGGAGGGGTATGGGAGAGGGACACTGGGGTAACTCTAGGGACACCCAGAGACAAAGCAAAGAGGTGACCCACAAGGAAAAGACAGCCTGGAGGCAAGAGCCAACCCTGGCAGATGCAGGATCTGGAGCAGAGGGGTGCTTCACTCCCATGACGCCCACTCTCCCATCCCCAACCTGAAACCAGGCCCAGGCCCAACTGGTCACTGTATTCGAGCCTGTGGTTTCTACTCCACAGTGCTCTGGTTTGTGAGTGAAATGAGTTTTTCAGGCAGCATTTAGTGGCAGGCAGCATTTCCTCACTGGGCTAACACTGCACGGCAGCTTCAAACACTCTTTTTCCCAGCACTTAGGAGCCACTGTGTGCTCTGCCTACCCAACACCTGCCCTGCCAGCAGGGCCGGGCAAGGACACCATACTCCAAAATGTGGCTCTGCCTGGGTGCAGCACACCATGGTCACCACACACAGCCCAGCAGAAGGAGAAGGAAGGACATGCTTCCTCAGGAGCCTGCTCAGCCCAGGGATTTGGGAGAAGCGGGTTTGGCTGCTCTCCAGCTCTGCCTTCGACATGGGGGAGATGTGGGAGGTGGCAGCGATGGCACTGGCACACATCACAGCCTGTGCCACACCGGCCCACGTGGCACAGGCAGCGCCGGGCAGTGGGAGCTGGCAGACCACAAAGCCTGGCTGTGCTCACTGCCTGCCAGTGCCTGGCGGATCCGCTTCCCCTCACACCTCAGGGACGCTGCCTGCTGCTGCCCAGCCTTACCTGGCTGCAGGTTGGGGGAAGGTGGGCAGCTGATGGGTTTCAGTGCAGTTTCCTGCTGCGATCAAGCCAGCCTCACCTTTCTGCAAAGGCTCCCAGCCCTTGCAGGGGGTAACAGCCTCGCTCACAGGAGCATTTCCAAGCCAACAGCTCTTTCTTCTCCACTCTTACTTCAGCTCAGGCTGGCGGGCACCGAGAGGATGAAGCCGAAGCTGGGAGAGGAGACTGAGTCCAGCCCAGGTGTTCAGCAGGGAGGGAGCAGAGCTCACGTGCTGGCTAAAGGCAAACAGGGGGCCAAGATGGACCATAAACTCCTGGCAACCCCTCCAAGAACACCTGACTCCTGAGCAAACCTTCACGGAGCAGTGGCTTCCCAATAACAGGGTTCCTTCTGCACCCACCTGCACCCCATGCCCAGAGAGTCCTGAGCTGCTCAGTGCTCCTGCACAGGAGGACACATCTGCCTGCACCCTGCATAGGATTGTCCCCTCTGGTTTCTTCTCCTGCCCTGGCACAGGCATTAGGCACCCCCAGCCCTGGCACACTGCAGCAATGGTACACAGGAACGTGAATGTTCCTTGTGGCACCGTGGGGAGGACAGGGCCCCTGTGCCATCCCCACTGGACAGGTGAATGGCCACCAAAGGACATGCTCTGTCAAGTCTCCCTATGCCCAGCTGTGGAGCTAGGAAGCCATGCACCTGACTCTTCCCACATTACAAAGCCAAGTCTCTGCCAGAGGTGGTTGTAGGCTTCAGCCAGAACTGGGGGCTACACAGGATTGGGGGAGCTGTGGCCTCTGCTTTGACGCTGGAATGGACTTGAGTGGGATAAACACGACATTTTCATCCACGCCAGGCACTGCCATCCTCCCTCCCACCCATCACTTCAAGCAGCCAGGCTTGGATTCACCCCAGCACCTCCACTGACTTGCGACTGAGGCAGTGACTCTGCCAGCACTCCCCAGGCACAAACTGCAGCAGCCAAACCCCCTTGACTTGCCCCCCACAGGAAGCCCCAGGCTGCCCTCCTGCAGGGGCAGCGCTGCCAGTGGGGCCACAGGGAGACTGATGGGCAGAGGGACTGGCCCATGAATTTGGCACAAACTGGGACTTTGCATTTTTCACACATATAAATCCTTAAGACCCAGCGAGGCCAGAGATGGTCAAAACTTAAAACTCTGGAGCCCAAGGAGAGGGGTGGGCTCTGACAACCTCCCTCCCTTGTTCTCACAAAGCAAATAATGAAGAGCCACTGCAAGATGTGCAGGGAGTACTCCAAGGGAAGAAAGTGTGAAACCAGTGGCTCTTTTGTGCCTCCTGTGCTGCAGACACAGAGAGGAGCCAGGGCTGGAACAGGGGTCAGAGGGCTGCTCTATGCCCCCAGGCTGTCCTACACCCCAGGGCAGATCTCCCCCAGCACGAAACCAAGCAGATTCAGCAGCCACCCATGTCTTTCTAATGAGCTTTAATAGTGACCGAGAGGCAGCGCTGCAGTTCCCGGGCTGCAGCGGGTCCCACGCTGGGCACGGAGCTCCCTCTGCTGCCTGCCCGGAGCCCTTCCCCGGGAAGCTCTTCCAGCAGAGGAAGCCCAAGGCCAGGATGTGGAGTTGAGTGTCAAGGAGCATCTGATAGTGCTCTAGGACCGTGATTCTCCTCCTTATGGATTGGGATGGGATATGGATGGCTTATGGGTTGGGAGCATGAAAGGGCAGAAGGTGCCAGGAGCCCGTGGCCACCTCCCCTACTGTTGCTGTTACTATACTGTGCCATGCTCAAGGCATGGGAGGTTGTTCTTCCAAGGGGTGCCAGGAACCTCTGGGAATGCCTTGTGGCAGCCACAGCCCCATGGCAGAAGGAAGGGAATGCAAATGAGAGCAATGAAGAGAATCATCCCTCTCCTTCCTCCCAAAACTGAAACCAAAACAGTCCTCTGACACCCATCACACCATCCAACAGGTCTGTATGTGCACAACTGGCCTCAAGCAGTCCCAGGCAGGAGCCCCAGCACACCCTTGTCCCTCACAGGGCCAGGTGGCAGAGGCGCATGGGCTCCATGTTGTCCCTCCCATCGCTGAAGCAGGTGCTGAAGAAGGGGCAGTATCTCTCTGCTGAGACCTGGTGGAAGGTGAAGAGGTGGGACATGTCCCCAGCATTGAAGAAGGCCACAGTGCCCTCCTCACAATCCAGGAAGACCCCCACTTTCCGTGGGGGCTGGCGGGGAGTCAGGCGCACCCAGGGGGTGGTGGTGGCCCAGTATTCCGTCCTGTTCCGCAGGCGGAGTGTCCAGTAGCCGTTCTCCGGGCACAGCTTGACCTTCACTGCCCGGTCCACAGTCTCAGCAGCCACCCCCAGGTCCCACTTGGTTTTGCTGCCCACCCAGACCTCCCAGTAGTGCCGGCCGCTCTCGAAGGCCTGCAAGCCCAGGACATTGACGCACTGACGGAAACGCCGGGGGCTGCTGGGGACAGGCTGGGCTTGATTCCTCTCTGTCACTGCTGTCAGGTCTCTGGAGAAGATGAGGTTGGGGTGGGCTGACTCAGGGTCAAAGGTGAGCGGGGCGGGAGCTGTGGAGACACCAACCATCGCATTTACCGGCTGCACATTCCCTCTGCAGAGCATCCCTGGCCCACCACCATCCAGGACACCCATCCCTCACACCGATGCTCACCGGGGCAGATGGAGCGCAGCATGTGTCTCCAGAAGATGTACTGCAAGGGGCCACTGTGGCTGTCCCTGTAGTGCTGCAGGTCCAAAGCAGGCTGGGTCTCCACACGCACCGAGGGCCTGGGGCAGAGAGCAGCAGTCAGCTCCTCTGCTGAGCTGCTGCTGAGGCACATGGGGAAAGCATGGGCAGGGCTGCTGCACAGGACAGATCTGGTAAAGACGGGACACAAATCTCCCTGGCAACTGCTTGCTCTGTCCCATGCAGCTCTGCCCCCACCACAAGTGATTCCTGCCGATTCCTGGCAGACTTGTACCCAGCACACCCAACATGTCTCCTGCATGGGTGAACAGGCCAGGCCAGTGGAGCTGGCCTGCATCCCAGGGAGGGCGGGCACAGGAACACACACTTCCCTATGGTAATTCTACCCCTCAGCTACTCCCAGCCTCAAAACTGCACGTCAGGGTCAGTTTTGCAGCCTCATGAGAAGTAAGAAGCTAAGAAAGGGAAGAGAGAAGCTGAAGCACATAATCTGTTGCATCAGCCTTGTTCGTCCTTGCAGCACACTTGGCTCTCGCACCCATTCCAAACCAGCACGTGTACTCTACTCACTCTTCCAACCCAGCCATCTCAACATAAATGATGTTCCCTGGGAGGAGCATCCAATGCATGCTGGGGACCAGCATCCACCTTGCACAGCACCAGCAGCTTCCTGAGCAACATGTGATGCTTTAAAAACTTAAGATGAGATAAGATGCCTCTCCCATGTGGTCCCAGGCAGGGACAGAGATAAGCTCCTGAAAAGGGAATCAGCTTCTTTCATGCCAGACACGTACCTGATATCCAGGCTCTCCACCTGCAGTGAGAAGCAGAGAGAATTAGCAGTCACTGTCTGTAATTCATGCAGCTGCACAAATAAGCTTCTTGTCCTGCCTCCTGCTGTCATACAGCACAGAGAGAGAGGAAACCAAGCTACCAGGACCCCCACCCTGGGGAAAACTGACTGGGCATGTGGACAAAGAAGGAATAAGGCTCCCACATCGGAGATCACTGTATCCCTTGTGGTTAAAGCCTCCAGACTCCAAGGGACTGGGTAGATAATCCAGAGGGATAGTAGTGAGAATTACTTCTAGGTACAACTTAATGCTATCATTTAGGACTCTCCCCATCCCAATTTCAGATCCCGAAACATCCCTCAGCCTCCTGCCAGGGTCAGCCAAGTTCTCTCACCTCCAGCAATGACACTTCTTCCATCTTGCTCAGGGTTTGCTCGACACGCTCGATGTCCCTCTGTAGCACTGCCATCCCCTCCTCCAGCTGCCCAACGTGCCCCTGCAGCTGTGCCAGCGAATGCTCCTCCTTCTCACCCAGCTCTGCCAACACAGCTCTCTCCTCTTCCTCCAGGATCTGATGAAGCCGGGCAAACTCGGCCCGAATCTTGAAGTTCAGCTCCCCAGACACCTTCTGAGCAGAGGCAAGAGGCAGAGGATGAGTCCAACAGCTGGAACACAGGTAGGAGCACAGGATGGCTGGGCCCATTACTCTCCTTACAGAGCCCTGGAAATCTGAGAGTCTTAGACACAGCCATGACTTTTTTTGGATGGAGAACAGGACACAAGAAGTTTCAAGGCTGCAGAGCCAAAGGGGAAAAAAATGCCCAAAGCTAACCCAAAGAACGAGCTCTACCAAAGGCTCGGTCATCTTAATTAGAAATGCCTGCACACAGCCACAGCCCTCTCCTCACCACCAGGAATGTGCCTGTGGGCAAGACTGGAGCTCTTGAACTTTTCCAGAGCTGCAGACTCAGCTGTTCACGTTAAGTTTGGATTTACTGCACATCATTTCAGACTGTAGGCAGAACTGCCTGACACTGGTAACTTGCTCTCTCTTGCTCTCTCCATGGCTCTGTCTCTCAAGGCTCCAGTGAGACTGGGGAGCTGCACAAACTAATCTCAGTCATTAAGGCTGATAAAATCTCATTTGGCTATTTTCAGAGGTCACTTTTTTCCAGTTGTTTACTCAGCCAGCCAACCTTATGGTGCTCTTGCTGCCTTCCTGCCTGTTTACAAAAGACGGCCAATGACTTTTTATTTTGCCAGTCTTTAAGCTTTTAATCTCCCCATACAACCTTAGCCCTCATTTTCTCAAGGAGGACTTCCTGAAACTCACATCCCTTTCTCCCCACAGGAAGCCCATCTCCCTCAAAATACATCTGAAGCTTTGCCAGCCTCCCTTTGCTCCAGCAGGTGCTTGTGCTGACACACCAGAACCGAAGAGGATGAGGAGGGTCTCCCTGTTCAGATCAGCAAATTGCTCCTGTACTCGAGACACGTCTTAGTCAGTTTGCATGGCAACAGGACAACATGTGCTTATTTGCTAATGCTTCCTCACTAACTTCCAAGGTCTATTCAACACCTGGCAGTGGGACAGAGGTATCAAACAGTGAGGGCCGGGGGTTCAAAGGCTCCAGCCAGAAGACAGTCTCCCATCAGTTTTGTCTCATCTCTAAACTATGTCCCTTTTCCTTAAACTCACCTTCTTTGGCTTTTAATGGGTTTACGCCACCAAAGGAAGCACACTCAGCCTATGGCTGCTCTTGCATCACTGATCTGTTACAAGAGAGCTCAGGCTCCTCACATCACCCCAGAGCTTTGCAGTGAATCCAAACAGAGTCGTTGTGACAAGACCACCACTTGTGCAGTGCCAACACTGTCACTGACCCAGCTCCTTCAGCTTTGCTGCCACCCCTTCAGACACGAGAGGATTTTAGAACTGCCAAGAATTAACACTCTCCCAAAGTGGCAGTGCTGCAGGGCCAGAACAGGCTGCTCAGCCCACAGCTCTCATCACTCACCATGTCTCAGCTCTGCTGCACCAATGCACTTTGTAAACACTGCACTAACAAGTGCTTTTTGCTCTTTTCAAAGCCTCTGCTGAATATCCAGCAGTGATGGGCTTTGGCCTATGTGCAGGGGAGTTTGTGCAGATCCCCATTTTTACAGAAAGCTGAAGTAAGCCTCAGGTGAAGTGCCACAGATCCTCTACAAACACTGACCCAGAGGCTCCCACAAGGCATTACCGTCAGGCCACAGATCTCCTCCTGCACCACACGCTTCCTCTGCAAGAAATTCTCCATCTCCTTCTGACGAGCTTGCAAAGCATCTTCCAGGTGCTTCTGCAGGAGGAAAAGAAGGCAAGGAGGCCATTTCACTGCTCTGCTGATTCAGTAGCAATCCCAATTCCTACGGTCAGCATTAGGAGGCTGCAATAGGATTTCATATAAAGGGTGGAAGGAGAAGCAAGCACCTGATGCACAGGGCTTGAGAATTATGCATGTGTGCATGTAATGAATCCCGATTATTTTCAAGACTGGGAGCTCCAGCTTGGGAAACCTGTTTGCAGAAGCTTTCAACCCTGTGTAATATGAACTGAGTTGTGCAGACTGTCCCCTCAAGCAGTGTGCTTGGCACAAGCAGCCCTCACCCCTGGCTGAGAAACGAGACTGTGGTGGGAATCAGGCAGTGACGGAAACAAATGCAGGAGTGGGAAGTGTTCAAAAGACAGACCGCTAGAAGGAAAAAGGGAGAGGGGATGAAAAAAGAAGACACACAAACGTCGCTGCACCTGGGGCACGTAAAGCATCACAGCGAGCAAACCGCTAGCAGGAGGAGGGCGTGCGGTGGCTGCACAGGGCTCGTGTGGCACCTGTGCCCGGCAGGAGCCACTCACCTGCATCTTCTGCTGGTGCTGCGCGGAGCCGCAGAGCCGCACCTTCTCCACCAGCCCGGCCAGCAGGTAGTGCGTGCGGAAGGCCCTGCTGGGGACCTCTCGGCGGCACTGGGGGCAGGAGGGGACGCGGGCGCAGCTGTCCCAGTAGCGCTGGATGCAGCCCTTGCAGAAGTGGTGCATGCAGTCCAGCATGACGGGCTCGCTGAAGAGCTCGCAGCAGATGGCACACGTCAGCTCCTCCCGCAGGCTGCGCTCCTGGCTGCCGCCCGCCATCCCCGCCGCCACGCGGGGCGCACCGTGAGCCCCCTGCCCGCCGGGCCGGGGCCGCTGCTGCGCCCCGGGGCAGGGCTGGCTGCCAGGCCTAGGCTGGGGGCACC